>LKTO01000242.1:0-72565 GCA_001399465.1 Hymenoscyphus scutula
AGACCCCTTGAATACCCCTTCCTATCCCTACATTCCTGAAAACATTCCTAGTATCCCTGGCTTTGACCCTACATTCCTAAAAACATTCCTAGTATCCCTGGCTTCGACCCGGTTGCGCGCAAAGACCTCTCCGCTAAGACCCCTGGTTGATCCAGCCACCTTAATCTCAGTCTCTCACAAAGAACCTTTAAATTATAAACTAGCTCTACTAAAAATAATAAATATCTTTCTAGTATTCTATATCTCTCTACTTAAGCTAGTACTACTAGAAGTACTACTAGCCTTACTTATAGAGATCTAACTAGTTAATCTAAGTACTAAGTATAAGGTTAAGAAGATTCTTAACTATAAACTTATTAGAGATAAGATTAAGTATTTAATTAAATAGTTAGATTACTTATATTTAGAGAATACTTAGAAACTAAGAGATAATATTAGCTAGTATATAGCGGAAATTAAGGAATTCTATTCTTAAAATCTAAGTCTATCTATAGTATAGAGTTAGTAAGATAGACATCGAAAAAAGCTAGATTAAGAATAAATTCTAGAGAAGTATTAGTAGAGAAAGTATTAGTATAAGAGAGTATACAATTATCTAGAGAAACATCTATAGTTAAAACCGTCTTAGTAACTTAAGAAGAAGTCTCGAAGGTAGGAAACTAGTTAAATAGAGTAGAATCGAGAGGTTTAGTAGAAGGAGTTAGAGGTAGACGTTTCTTTATATATATAGAACTAAAGAGAAATAATAGATAGGTTTATAAGCTCTAGCTAGAACTTATAGAGAAATAATATAATAACTAGAAGTATTATAAGAGTTCTTAGTATAAATATATTTAAAATAATAAGATAATTTATCTAAATATAGAAAACATTAGTAGAAGTAATAAGAATAGTAGAAATAGATATTCGCGAGACAATTAGCTTTCTCGATATAAAGAGCTAAAGTAAGTTACTATTTCCGTTTATTATAAGAGACTGATATAGTTAAAGAGAAGTTAGTTAGAAACCTAATATCGTTTTATTAAAAGGTTAGCGTAGAGACACGCTAAGCTAAGAAGGAGATAGTGTTATAAACTATATACTAATATATAATAAGTAAAGACTAGATAGCGTTCTAATAGATTAAAGTACTATTTATATATAAACTCTTAGAAAGATATTAGTATAGTAGTAAGCTAGTAATATAAGATCTTATTATATTAGTATAGATTATATAATAGAGTTCTTATATAATAGAGTCCTTAGAGGCTATTAGAGTCCTTAATATTTAGAACTCTCTTTAAGCGAGAGACTCTAATAGAGGTGTTTCTCTTAAGTAAGAGACTCTAATAGAGAACGAAGGTTCTATATAAGACTAGTACGTCTACTATTAGATAGAAGCTTTATACTTAACTTAATATTATATTATTATTACTACCTTAATAGCTTTATAGTTAAGTAACGAGTTTACCTTTAAGTAAATACTTAGTTTGTAATTAAACCTCTTTATAAGTAATAAACTCTAGCGATACTTAGTTACCTTAGTTAGTTAGTTTAAGAATTGTTATAGTCTACTTAGTATTCTTAGCACCTAAGCTTAGACTACTACGTTTCTAGTAGTAGCTAAGGAGATATAGATATAATATTATTAGCTGTCTTACTAATCGATAGAGAACTCTTAGTAAAGTGTTCTAGTATATTAGAAGAGATAGTACTAACCTCGTTCTAGCTATATAGTTATAACTATAAACCTATATAGTTATATCGGCTAAAGGTAATTATTTAAGCCTTTTAGTCGATATCTAGATTATATTTTATAATCTATAGTATACTAAGTATTACTTCTTTATTCTCTAGCTTAATAATATTAAATTATATATCTAAGTAGTATTTTTAATATTAATTCTTATTAGAATAGTTTACTAATTAATAACTCTATTTTAATATACTATATCTATACTATTAATCGTTTCTAATTAGTAGAGACTAGTTTTCTTAATAGAGATATTAAGCCTTCTTAGAGCTACTAGTAAAAGAAAGTTATCTATCGCTTCTAAGTTAATTATAACTTAGAGTTTCTTTCTAACGATAGTAGTAGTTACTATTAACTATCTATCTTCTAGAGTAGTATATATTTCTAGTTAAATAAAGTATACTTTAAACTATTACCTTTCTAAGATATTATTATCTTAGTTCTCTATACTTATATAAAGTACTACCTTATTCTTATATATCTCTATAATTCTATAGATTAATTTCTATTTAATAGATAGTTCTAATTCTAGCTTTATACTTATAAACTATTTCTCTATTAGCTAGTCGAAGGTAGCTTATAGAAAGTATCTCTTCTAGCTTATCTCTTAGTCTAATATAATCTCGGCGGTCTTGTAGATACTATCTACGCCTCTCTACTACCTGTTTTAGCTAACGTTATATTAAACTATATTATTAGTATAGAACGACGACTTACTATTATAGGAATTTTTATAGCTATATTTTCTATAACTCTAGAGGTCTTAATAAATAGAAGAGTAATAGTCGGTTTCCCTTCTCTGTCGCTTCGCTAGAGGTCGGCGGAAGTAAGTGTCTCCTATAAGCAAGTGTCTCCTATAGCCGGGATTTCTCCGGCACATGTTCCTACACTAAAAATTGGCCTGTAAATGATGATTTATTATCTATATAGCTGCTCTTCAAAGTCTAGGAAGTCGGCATTTGCTCTTATTAAGTCTGTTGAGGCTATACTATTATAAGGGGAGCCTGGAGTACTATCTAGATACTCTAGAATAATCTTACTTATATTAAAAGAGTAAGAGTTACCTAAATTAAAGATAATCTCGCCTTCTTCTCCTTCTCCTACTATACTAATAAGATCTTATATTTAGTATACCTTGACTTTGTTAATAGCTTATACTAATTCAGAATAAAATTTAGCTATATACTATAGTTGTTTAATAAAAGTAGGCTCCTTATCTAGCTCGCGGATTTAAATTAAATTATCTAGATGAGAGAGAGTACTGTCCTTCTTATACTATAAAAGCCTAGCCTTTCGGGATCTCTTATCTTTTCTTACCTATATACTCTGCTTAAGAAGTAACTTCTTAGCCTTGTTTATAGCTGCTTAAAGCCTCTTTTCCTCCTTATATAATTAATCACTCTTTTCTTTAGCCTCTTTCTTATTAATTTGCTCTTGTAACCTAGTAACAGTAGAGCCACCCTCTTTATATATACGCTTCCTTAATCTTTTCTTTCTTCTTATATTATTAAGTATCTTTTGTTAAAGAGTATAGTGCTCAACTATAGTAAGATGTACCTTTTAAAGAGATACTCTAACCTCTTTTATTATATACTTGAATAGATTAACAGAGGGATTAGAGAATTAAGTAGGATCTTGAGAACTAAGGGCTTATATACTAGTAGTAGTAGACTATAATTCGTCTAGCTGTTAAGGTAGAAGTGGAGGCAATTTAGAATCTTCTTATATATTAGTTAAAGCTCTCTTCTTCTTTCTATATAAACGTATCTATTTCTTAACTACTTTCTAACTTAGTAGATAGTTCCTAGATTTAGTAAACGTATTTTAAATTATCTATGTTTTTATTGTCTTTTTATATATAGAGGTAAGGTCTCGAAAGAATGAGGTGACTGAGTACTTGAAGTCAAGGCTATAGAGTATAGCGGCAATAGCTTGTTTGTAGTGCTCTTTGAAAGGGCGAAAGACGTTGACATCTGCTGGTTGAAGAATATATATATAGTGTAAGAGGTAGTACTAAAGGAGTATATGATTCTTGTAGTATATAAGTCGGAATCGGTTATATATATACGTCTCGTAGCTATCAAGGAGTAGGATTCGCTATAGTTTATCTGGGCTAGTACTAAGCTCTCTAATAAGATGTTTAGCATATACTATAATTATCTGATTATTAATATATCCTGTAGGCGAGCAATCTACTAATTCCTTTCTAGTTAACTCCTTTGCTATCTAATTCTCTATAATATCCTTTCTAGGTGTAATTATAAAAGGAGCTGCCGCTTGTCTATCTATGTAAATTGTCTCTACTATAGTAACCGACTTTCTATTCTCAGGATTCGCTGTATATAACTCTTTAACTTGTGTTAGAATAATAACGTTCTCGCTGCTAGCACACCTAACTCTTACGCTAGATTCGTCTATATTCTATACGTATTTAGCCTTCCGGATCTTGTATTATATAAGTATAGCTATATATTTATTGAACTATTCGTGGATCTTGTCTTTGGTATAGGATTCAAGGCGGTCAAAGGTAATAGGCTTTATATTAATTATATAGAGGTGAGTATACTCTTTTAACTACTTACGGAACTAGGACTCGGACGGGGCCTTTTAAGAGAGCATTTAGGCCTAGGGAATTAGCTAATTATCTAGAATAAGGATAGAAAGTATTACCTGTTTTAAGTTTGTAATAGCTGCTTATACTATAGAGTGAGTAGCCTCTAGGCCTATCTCCTACTGCTTATAACAATACTGACGAATAGCCTCCTCCTAGCTATTATTTAACACTTTATTATTCCCTCTATAAGTGTTAAATATGCCTTCTAAATTCCGTACCCTCTCCCTTACTCTCTTTACTACCTTCTGTACCGATTTGTCGTTAGCATGGAATATTCGAGCTCCTATAGTTGTACTTTCGCTACTATCCTGCTCCTTTACCTACTTAATAGCGCTATGTATACGCTCCTTCTTTTTAGCTTTTGTAGGTGGCATAGGTACAGGGGGTGGGCTACTGCGAATAGGTTCTATTTTAGTGATTTAGGATAAATAAGGTGGTGGTGGAAATAATTAAGATGGTATACGTATATAAAATTAGTAGAGAGCTAATCTATAGCATTACAGGAGACACTTGCTTACGAGAGACACTTGCTTCCGCCGACCCCTAGCGAAGCGACAGGGAAGGGAAACCGACTATTAGTAGAAATATTTTCTACTACTATAGTATAAGTGAGAACTATAATTAATATTTAACTTAAATTAGAGAGATAGCTAATACTCTCTAAGTTTTATAACTGTCTAGATTATCTTCGTTAGTATAACCTCTTTTAATATTACTACTATAGATAATACTCTATAGCTTAAGAGATGAATTATATTTTATTCTATATTAGATATCTTAGCTAAATAATATAAAAGAAAATTTCTCTAACTCTATACCAGTTATATAGTTTAAATAACTAATATAAGTCGTCGCGTAATATAAGTAGTTATATAACGCGAGACTTTTCTTAATACTATCTCTCTATTCTTTAATTTACTTAATATTAACTATAATATAGTCTCTAATATTACTCTTAGTTTTATCTTCTACTTCTTCTTTAATCTCTACTTTACTCTTAGTCTTATATTAACTAGTCTTATCTCTTTTTTTTATCTTTTTCTTTACTTACTTTTTTATATTCTTTTCGGCCTCTATAACTATATTATATAATACTTATATAGAAATATAGAAGTAACTCTTTAAAATTACTCTCTTTTCTTTCTTATATATTATATACTTTTTTATAATCGAGTGTAAGTTGTTTATATTATATTAGTAGATAATACTTCTTACTTAAAGTTACTTAGTTCTAGCTATTAATTTCTAGATATACTAGCGAATAGATATAGAAATAGTTATAGTATTCTTAATTATTAGATTAAGAAGCTTATTTACTTTTCGTAAGACTATTATATCTAGAGGTAAACTATTAATAAATATCTAATTAAAAGTATTAAATTAAGTTAGTATTTTAAGTCTTTCTACCTTTAGAGTTATCTATTAAACTATCGACTAAAGTACTCTTTATAGATTAAATAGAAATAATCTAGCTCTATACTATACTAATTTAATATACTTTAGATTAAATACCTCTAATCGAGCCTTAATATATATCTCTATCTACTTATATTTTTATATTTATATAAGTTATACTTCGTTTAGATAAGAGAACACTATAGTTAATCGCTTCTTTAAAGAACTAAAGAGTATAATATTAGCTAGCTAGAGTAAATATAATATATAAGGTAGAAGAATTAGAGTATAATTTAATTTTAGAGGTAGTAAGCTATAAAGCTTCTACTTATATAAGAGTTATAGCTATTATAAATAAGAAGATAAAATTAACTATTTACTTTTATATAAGTAAGAGGTTTAAAGATATATTTTAACTATTCTAATCTATATAAATTACTTATCTAACTCTTTATATTTACTAAGAAGAACTACTTATTAATAACCTTATTTAGAATCTAATTCTAGAGTATATTCTTACTCTTAAAAATCCTAAGTAGTAGAAGAGTAGTTCTATCTCTATAGATATACTTAACTATTAAGATCTATTTCTAGTAGCCTAGATATACTTAATACTTTATATAAAGTATAGAATTAATAATAAATTCGACTTAATTCTATTATTCTAATTAAGAATCTAGATTCATCTATATTATATATATTCTCTTATATAATCTATAGATCTTAAACTACTTTTTTATATATAGTAAACCATGCCTTAAGTACTAGTTTTATTACCTCGTCTATTTATATAGACTTAATCCGACGTCTAATTACAACTTTAAGATGTGGATGCTATATAATAAATCATAGGATCTAGCTTTTACTAAGCTAGTATTATAGGAGGAGTTTAAGTGAGTCGAGTAAGAGGTTGTCTAAATTATATATTCGTTTTGTCTAAAGTTCCTTAGCTATTTCCTCCAACAACCGATGCCCTGGCGAATAACCACTAATTGTCAAGTCTTTAATCCACTTTAGAAGAACGTTCTCTTGCGCGCACGAAAGGTTTTGCTGTTGTTGGCGTGCTTGGGAACGCGATGCTCCACCATTAACGCGTCGCGTTACAGAACTCTTTAGAAGCCCTAAAGCCTTTTCTGCTGCATATGGAGTTTTATACTTGCCAGATTGGATACCTAATAGAGCATTATCTATTAAAATATCGCGCTCTGCAGCAAGTAAGCTTTTGCGGCGTACCATTGTTGAGAAATTTAAAATATGGAGGGGTGGTGTCGGGAAAAGCTCCGCGTTACGTGACTACCCGCATTACGCGACGACTTACGTTACGTAGTGTCTCTGAGCTTTCCTGGCTGGATTTCCCACCCTTGGTAATTGTGTTGGTGTTAAGGCTGATGTTGATAACTTGGAAAAGATTGCTGGTGTTGTCCTTGATATGGATGCTGCCGAGACTGACCTTGGTAGGGCTGCTGCAGAGACTGTTCTTGGTAGGGCTGTTGCCGAGACTGTCCTTGGTAGGGCTGTTGCAGGGACTCTCCTTGGTATGGCTGCTGTTGATGCCGTGCTTGTGCTGCATACTGAGGAGTAGATCGTCTCGCCTCGAGTTCTGCCTTCTCTTGGCGTTGGCGTTCCTCTTCTTGTTCAATTAACTTGGCCGCTTTTCCGCCTACGTTTATCAGTCTGCAGATCTTCACTTCGTTTGAAAATAACTATGTGACTTACCCTTCTTGACTTTCCTATGCGTTATTAATGCCACAAAGGCTTGGGCGTTTACAATAAGAAAATTATACTTCACAATATCCTCGACACCAATTATCACATCAAATCGCTCGTCGGGAGAGAACACATTAAACTCGAACTGGTAGACTCTGTTGCCGCATTTTTCTTTCCATTCCAAATAAATTGTTCCCAAGCTAGTGATAGAACTGCCACTAGGCGTTATAAGCTCTAGGGGACGGGATTGCTTTCGAATCGAAGGCTGCTTCCGCACTCGATGTACAAGGTGAAGTGATATCCAGCTCCCCTTTTGGCATCGAGGGTCCAAAAGAGCCACGGCTCTCTTGTAATTGTCCCCATCATCTTGAATTTTGATATCTAATTTGAATTTCTGAAAATATTAGCACGTTTGCGCAAACCAACCAGTAGCCAGATTCTTAGAGCCTACTTCTTCCTCTTCCTCTTCAGCATAAAACTCTTCGTAAGAGTTAAAACCCGATGTACTATAGCCCCCTCCGTTCTGTGTATAGTCTCTACCGTTCTGTGCATAGTTCCCTTGGTTCTGTGCATAGCTTTGTTCATCGGCCCCATCGTCATAATTCATGTACTCGTATTCGTATGCACCTGAAGAGAATTATTACATTAGATAGATTACTCAGGGGAAGAACATCGCAAGATCTTACTAGGAGCGGTATAACGATAACG
Source organism: Hymenoscyphus scutula (assembly GCA_001399465.1). Taxonomy (NCBI): domain Eukaryota; kingdom Fungi; phylum Ascomycota; class Leotiomycetes; order Helotiales; family Helotiaceae; genus Hymenoscyphus; species Hymenoscyphus scutula. The sequence continues at coordinate 8,157 of LKTO01000242.1, forward strand.
GACAAATCTTTCGCACGTATCATCCCTTTCCCAACGAGACCATGAAGTCGGATATGCTGTGGATCTCTCAGTCGACCTCCCCGTTGATTTACCAGTCGATTTACCAGTCGATTTCCCTGACGAGTTCTTGTGAGCTTTATAACGAGGTTCTGACATGATGAGCCTTCCCAAGCAAAAGGGGATGTATTGAAATAGTGAAGAAGATGGGTATTGCTGCCTGCAGCCTTATCGACGACGATAATTGCAGCTGAGCTTGTGTAACCTCACAACGGGAAACTCCTGACCCCTTACTACCCCTCCTGATTCCAGCCTAAATCTCGAGCGGAACTAGGTAGGGCTGCCTAATCTCATGCGGATATTACGTGCACATATTCGAAAGAATCTGTGTGAGCCAGACTTTTGAGGCTTAGGGGTATGTTTAATCAACGATAACATTTTGTCCTAGTGCCCGCACTCGCTGCGAATGTTGATTTGCTGAATTGATGAAAACTATCCACTTTGAGTGCGACGAAAAGAGCTGGGTACGAAACACAAAGTACTAAGAGTAAGAGGGCCACCTGGTTAGTCACGTACGCACCTCAGTTATATGCTCTTTAGTCCTAGTTCTCCGTGCTTTAGCTCAAGCAGAATAGCTGGATTGAAATATTGACAGCTTACTGGTCTGGCTTCTAAGTCTTCCCGTAAGTTTCAGTATAGCCTTACCAGGCCACTTGAGTATCATAGACTGAAACACGTCGCTGTTAGTTGGGTGTCGTCAGGATTCTTCGCTGGAATTTAAAATTAGGGCTTGATGTTTGGCCTAACATTTCCACGAGACAAATTTTATAAATTTCGAGGTTTTTATTAAACTGAGAAATCTGCACCTTTCGAACTTGGTCACATGATGCCGGCCAGAGCCGCTCGGAACTGAACGACCGGGAGCTGGAGAACTCTATCGCTTTGTCTCCTGCCTCTTTTGTACCAATCAACAACATGCCCACTTCGTTATCAATTTGCCTTCAAATAAGCAAATATCTTTGCAATGGCGGGCCCGGAAGATACAAAAGATCTCCGGCAAGCGGAGTGTTTCTCGATCGGCAAGCACCGAGAAAGCCATATTCATGTGCACCTTGAAGGTGGGATGGGATGTAGGACATAAATACGCTCAACTCTACCCCTCCATTAACACAGCACCACTCTGCACAACAAACAAACCTCAGTATCACATCAAAAAATCGATCAACTGTTTCACCTCCACAATGGCCATCAAGTCCCTCGAGATCAGACCTCTCAGCGTCCCCTCGACCTCTTCGGTTGACTTCGGAGTTGAAATCGAGAATGTTGACCTTGAAAACTTGACTGAAGACGACTTCAACATCATCAAGACTGCTTTGTACAATTCGCATGTCGCTGTCATCAAGAACCAAGCTGGCCTTTCTCCCAAGGCCCAGTACGAGCTCACCAAACGCTTTGATCCTGCGTCAGACAACTACGGGCATGGAAAGACTCTCGATGCCAAACGATCCGTCCTCCACCCGGATCTCAAGACAATTCCACACCAACCACAAGTCCAAGTCATTGGAAATGGATATTACGAAGAATACGAGGGATTGAAGAACATGTGAGCACAACCTCAATCTCAGACAACCCTCCAAGCAACAGAAGCTAACCAAGCCCTTCCTTAGCACCCTCACCCACCCCCACCACAAGAAATTCCACAAGGACGCCATCCCAGAGTCCGACGACCTCGATGCAACGCGATTTTTCAGGTGGCATATGGACGCGGCATTGTACGCTCTCAACCCACCAAAGGTGACCTCCCTCATGGCTGTCAAAGTTCCTGAGGGCAGACGCCAGACATTGCGATACGATGATGGCACTGGAGAAGAGATGGACGTTCCACTCGGTACAACCGCATTCGTTTCCGGACAGAACATGTACAACATCTTGAGCGAGGAAGACAAGAAACTTGTTCGAGAAGCCAAGGTCGAATATGCTGCTCATCCTTATGTGTGGATGTCTCCAGCCAAGAGCCGCTCCGATGGTTTGGGCATGGTTTCGGAAGGTCTCGAGCTCCCAAGTTCCGATTTGCCACCTATCAACGAGAAGGATATCAAGATCCTCCCCATGTGCTACAAGAACCAACAGACTGGAAATTTGGCGCTTCAAATCCACCCAAGTGCCATTAAAGCTATTCATCTACCAAACGGCGATATCATGACCGATTTGAAGGAGGTCCGGGATCTTGTTCATCACCTTCAACGACCGGGAATCTCTCCACAATACGTCTATGCCCATGATTGGGTCGAAGGCGATCTCGTCCTTTTCAACAACCAGGGTGTACTACACACTGTTGTTGGCGCTTTCACTCCAGAGGAGAAGAGGTTGTTCAGACAATGCAACATGGCCTCGAGCGAAGGAGTTTTGGGACCAGATGACAAGCTCTACTAAACCCTCGTTCTGATCTCAAGATGTGTGCGCCGAAAAAATACGCGACAATGTTCTGAATTTCTTTTGTTTGATTTTATCTGCATTTGCGTTCTTGCTAAGGGAGCAATTACGAACTCGGCGTTTTTGACGCATCTAAGCCTCTAGAGGAACTCGGCGTTTGGACGTATCAAGCGTATACCCACTGATTTTTTTGCTTTGTATACGGTACCATTAGACATATAGATGAAAATAAGAATCTTGGTTTTATCATAATCAGATACATTGAGTGAAATTTAATACTTTGATCAAATTCTCCAGGTACTTCGTCGTCCCCAAAAAAGATAAAATTCAAAACTAAAATATTACAAGAGAATTGAATAAAGCACATTCCCCGCAGGACCTTTTTCCTGATTCCAAACCGATCCAATCCGGACGTTGGTACCCATCCCATTCCATAATTTCATAAAACATCATTCATACCCCGTAATCAAACAAAATCATTCAGATACCTCTTGAGGTCAGCATCTCCTAGACCAATTGAGCTTCAGGCAATAGAGAGGCTTCCGCTTCGGCCACCGGGGAAGCTTCCCGTTTGTGGCCTCCCTTGAGGTTGAAATTGCCTGCCACACCGGTGTTGTCTACCAAAGCCTCGCGCTTGTGACCTCCCTTGAGGTTGAAGTTGCCTGCTACTCCGGTGTTGTCTACTAAGGCCTCGCGCTTGTGACCTCCCTTGAGATTGAAATTGCCTGCCACTCCGGTGTTGTCTACCAAAGCCTCGCGCTTGTGGCCTCCCTTGAGATTGAAATTGCCTGCTACTCCTGTGCCGTCAAATTGTGACTCCCTTTTGATGAAGTCGATGGGGTCTAGGATGGTTGTGCTTGAGGTGGGGAGTGGTGCTGCGAGAGTGAAGGAGATGATGAGGGAGGCGAGGAAGAGGTTGAGGTTGAGGCGGACCATGGTTGCTGTGATGGGTGTTTTTGCCGAGGGGATGATGGAGGAAAAGCAGATATAAATGATGCCAGACGATGATGACAAGGACTTGAGATGTGAGGAACCGACGAGAGAAATTGAAATGTGTATAAGATAATGAGAACACTTTTGATTATGAAGACAGTAGACGAAGTCGAAGCTGCTGGTTGATCCAAGTGAACTATCACAGAATCTCCTTCAAGCTTTATACAACTCGAAATCTGATATGAAAGGAAGAAGATAGAAAATAGAAGTCAAAGACATGAACACAAATTAAAACAATCTCACGGGAGCTATTTTGAAATCCGGCTCTAAAGAATCAAAATTTCAACCCCAAGAAAAACGGAACTCGAGCCTGCCGAATACTGCGTAGACTTTCAGCTACAGACAGCGGTACGCGAATAGCCCAGAGGTACAGAATCACGAGCGATGGATTTTGACTCAATACCCAGCTCGCGGAAGACTGTCCAATCGCGGACGTCTCCTCCAATAACGCACGAGGACGCTCCATAGCGAGAAACCTTGTTTCGACGAATAAACCGGGGAAGAAAGGCGCAGATGTTTAAAGTATGACAGTCAGCATTTGCAATCATGGTTAATTCATCGGCGGTATTGGGTCTGGAGAGGGTCGTGAAGAAGAACCTGAACGGAAGGTTTTGAGGAGGGCGAGCCGCGATATTTTTGGAATTTGAAAGTGGGGCTAAGTTACTACACGATTTGGTTGGCCACCTGCAGCTTTAAGCCTCTCGGCGTGGCTCAAAATAAACGCTGCTAGCGCCAAATAAGCGAGCGCTTTCACAACCGCGTGGAGGCGTGGAAACACCTCGTTTCTTTAGAAAAGGCCCAATGACCCAATCCTGAGGGACCAGAGGATCTGCAGTCGAGAAGTGGAGTGGGTTGCTCCCGGAATCGAGATCTCGGATCAAAAAAGATGACAAGCAAAGCACCTGGTGGATTGTTCTGGGGCACAGCGAGACAGCCCCCAGGGGTTCTCTCTCATCAGCCTCGTCTCCGCGCATCCCAGAATCTCACCACAGAAGGATACCTGTGACTCCTTCTATCTGATACTGTGGCACGAAACACAACATTTGCGTGTCACTCGAGTGCGCTGCCTTTTCGTCCCTTCACATCGTCAAAATCAACTCACTCTTCCCCGACTTGTGTGGAAGTCTGGAAGACTGCAGCTACTGCCCTTTCTTTACAAGGTCTACGGGAAATCTCCAATCACTTCATAATAGCAACGCCATGCTTCATGCACTCATCTCGTCATTCGCTCCCCTTTCCGTACAGCCTTATGCAGGATTGCCCGATGCACATGCCATTTGTCACTCTTGCATGGTTTGAAACAAACGACCAGTTTCTCTACCACACTCCTATCCCGCGTTTCTCTTATCGATACGAGTACTACGTACAAGAGGTATTGATTGTAACTGCAGGGATGTCGCCACAGTTGCTCAACTAATAGTCTAACAGTAAAATCACCTGTTGTTCAGGCTGCTTTAAGAGTTAGCTTTTCCCACTCTTGTTTTGATAGTATTACTTATGAATATTCCTACTCTAAAAACATTGTATAATACTTCTAGAGATAACAGACTACGTATATAGACATTATACTATAACGCAGGCTGGTCTATAGATAATATCCTCCTTTCTAATGCAGGAATTACGCGCTAGTAAGTCTATTATACTCTTAACAATAGACCTACTCCTTAACACTCTACTGGCAGACACCTCCTCCTTAACACACCTCACCACAAGCACCTTATTAAATAGGTTACTCAATCCTCTTTTATACGCGAGATTCCTTAGGCAGAGCTTCTACAATAGCTGGAATGGTAGACATAGTGTGGAAGCACAGCTATTAGGAAAGCATTCTAGAAGGAAGGGTACACAAGAGTAGTACGAAGACGGAAAGCACTACTTTCAGATATTAATAGGATTAAGAGGCTTAACTGGGCTATAGAGTATTTGGAATGGACTAATAAGTAATGGGATGAGATTCTTTGGAGTGATGAGAGCTGGGTACAGCCGGGGTAGCATAGGAGGCAGTGGTGTACACGGCTAATTAGACTCTTAGAAGTTAATTACCCTGATTGTATTTCTCATAAATAGTAGAGGAAGATAGGATGGATGTTTTGGGGTTGTATGAGTGGTAAATATAGTAAAGGAGTAGGACTGTTCTAGGAAAAGTCTTGGAAAACAATCACTAAGGAATCCTATTGTGAACATGTCTTCCCAGTTATCTGGAATTACCTTTATAACTCTATAGATCTACATTTAGGGTTATTCTTTTAGTAAGATAGAGGACTAGGGCACAATGTAGTATATACTCTAGTATATATGGCTGATAGAGGGGTTGTGCTAATCTTTTATTGCCTATTCTCTCTAGATCTGAACCCTATTAAGGATCTTTGGAATAGGATGAAGGATATTTTGTAAGTATTATACCCTGAAGTACATAGAAACTCAAAAAAGCTGAAAGCTGCTGTTTTAGAAGCCTGGGAAGCTATTATAGACGCAGAAGTCAGGGACTTGGTTCATACAATGCACCAGCGATGTCAAGATGTTAAAGATACTAATGGAATGTATATAAATTAGTAGAATAGTCCGAATAACCTCATTTCTTGATATTTGCCTCTGTGGTGCCACTCTTAAAGCAGCATGACAGTGGCGATGTTACAATCTTTTACCCCTGTACGTAGTATATCATCAATATTACCCTCAACAGTCTTACGTAGTTGAAGGCAATATTAGTGTGATTTGGGCGCGATGGCGTTCGACTCCAAGGTTGAGGTCAATATATCTTGTTGGAACGCGATATTGTCGATGTCGGCTCGAACTCCAAACTTAATATCCGTTGTGTAAGCCGATTTTGGTGGCTTTCGGCTCTACGTTTGCATACGAAGTAGAAGACGATCGTGGTGTTATTTTGATATCATGTTCGACTTCAAATCTGAGCACGAAATTCACGTACTGGGACGCGATATTGTTCTCTCATATATGCAGTGGGAGACGATGTTGGTGGCTTTCGGCACCAATAGTGTCTAAAATTTGGAAGGCGATATTGATTTTACTTTGCCATCATGTTCGACTCCAACCTTGAGGGCAATATCACCGAGTAGAAAGCAATGTTGGTGTAAGTTTTACCCTCTCACAATCGGCTCCAACTTCCACTTGAATTGGAGCCGTAGATGAAAGCCTTCTCTGTTTTGCTTCCATCTCTCAGCTCATGTAGTGCACTTTGCATTGCTAACTCTTGCTCTATAGTACTTGCCTACCTCCGCGTTTCGCTAGGTACCTTGGGTAACTTGAATTAATTACTCCAGTCACTTAGGACAATTGCAAACGACGTCCTCGATATTTACGACAATGAAGCTTTAGAACAATAGGTAGGCAGGTACAAACCTATTATTTACTGTCGCTTCTTCTGTCCATCGCCAGTGTGTTTACAGTCAGTGCGGAAGTCGAAAAACTATGCTGAATTAATTGTTTATTGGCTTCGTCTGTGGTGTCCTCGTTCTGAAAACCAAGTGTATATACACTACGTCCCAGTCTTACTGGCTCCTCCTCGTCTAGAATGATAATTTGTGCAATCCAGCAAGCCAAAAAGGCACCTGCTTCAAACTCCTCGCTCAAAAATGCCCAAATTCCCAATATTCACAAAGTTGCAATCCCAAATCCCCTAAAATGCGCCATATCCAAACAATGCACCCCCCCCCCCCCCAAGTCCCCATCTAAAAATACAAGTCGCAATTTCTAATCATAACAAGTCGAGAAGCTATCTGAAGAACACTTCCCATGCCGCTGGCTGAAACCAGAATTTTTATTCACCTGCGTGACGACGATACTGAATATTATCGCTGGGATGATGAGGAGAACGATCACGCCGACGCCGATACAGATATATGCTCCTCGTCTGTTTTGTCTTTGTCGTATCTGTAAAATTGGTTCGTTTTGTTTGTAGGGTGCTGGTAATGGTTGTTGAAACCCTGAGCCTGAAGGTGGCATGTATGGAGGGGGTGGTGCAGCCTCTGTATGAGGGGTGTTGTAGAGGGGGAGCTGGTGTTTGTTAGTTTGAGTTAATGTGGGTGGAGAGGAGGGAAGCGTACCATGGGGGTATTTCTGTCGTAATTTGATAGTTTTGCTGCTGGCGGAGGTGCGAATACCTGTTGATGGGTGTCTGCGTCCGCCATTGCTAAGTTTTGGGAGTGTCTATTTATGTATGCTTGAGGACGATCCTGAGTAGTACTCGATCGAATAGTGTATTAAGCGGTGTATTGTTTCATTCAAGTCCACTTGTGAGAATAGAACTTCTGGTTGATCAAAGTGGTTTGAGAGTTTGTTTTGTTTCAATCATTTATTGTTGTACCGCAAAGAAAGTCCCCAAAGGAGGTGCAGGTCATGTTGTTATATCATCATCGACATCCTCCTTACGGCACACAAAAAAGGCACTACATCCTAGCCGCAGTTGGGTGGCCATGCCATGTTTTATGTGAAGCGTTGTTGGAGGAATGGCCCCCATCCTTCCGGAGGCCCATTCTCGTACAGTAAAAGGAAGGCTGCAATTTGGTTGGGTGACTGCGGTAACTCTTAGTGCCGATCTGATGTAAGTTGTCAGGGGCAGGGTATTGGGGGGTATCACGTGCGTGGCTGAGTACTCGTAGCAGCTAAACGGAGGAAAGTGATTGGATATCGCATGATCAACATGTTGGTGCGAGATGAAGCAAGGCGTTTTTTGTTGTTTGTTTGTATTTGCATTAGGCCTAAATTTGTGGCTGTCTGTTGAAACATTGTTGTGTAACTGTACGAGCAATTCCCATTCCTCGTTCACAGCTCGCAGTATGTTCAAACTAACAAGCAACGTTCTCCCATGCCATATTTCACTCGTCACCTGTTGCTGATATAATTGAATTTAACAACTATAACAACAATCGCGACAATGATATGAACAACCGCAAGCCCGATGAGTATATTCCGACAATCGGCATTCTTTTTCTCTTGGCGTTCTCTATTCGCATACCCAACTGGCCCTCGCTGGGTGGCCCGTAATCTACTTTCTATATCGTTATCCTTGATGGTACTGGGATTCAGAAAAGGGTCGCGGTAAATTGGTGGTTGCGCATTGTAGTGATTTGTGGCCGGCGGGATAAATGGGGATGTTTGAGGTGGGTTGTACACTTGCGGCGCATTCGCAGCGTGGTCTGAAGATGAGGGGCGTCGCGATTGGTAGGAAGGTGGTACGTCGTTTCTGGTGTCGAGCTGGTGATGTTGTGAGTACAAAATTATCAATGCGATTTCATAAAGAGAAACTCACAGGAGTTGTGTGTCTATCGGGATCATCCTCTTGAAGACTGGTGTATCCGGAACTTCTGACTGCTGCTGCCCTTGGTCTTTCTGGTGTATTCCCTAGTTCTAAGTCTACAGCTGGACCCCGAAGACCAACCATGATAGCTCTCTCGCCAAGTAGTTTATTTCGTCCTCAAATTTCCTTCTTTGATCAATCACTCTCGTTATATTCGTTTTTTGCGTCCCGTTCTGATTTCAAGTTGAAAGGTTGGGGCAGAAAAACAAAATGTTTCGTCAATATTGACTCAAAACCAACTCTTGGAAAATTGTTAAGATAGACTAACAATTGACTCCTAATAAAGGAGGAAGAATAGAGAAAGGAAATCAAGAGGCTGCTAGTGGGAGGCGAAGTCAAGTTATTTGTCTTTTGTACGTACAAATTTGTTCGTGATGAGTGTTACTGTGCCTCTTTCCGCAGTGCGATGAAACCCATAGCAAACAGGTAGGCACGCTTCATTTCAGCCCACACGTCTGATCGACTTATCGCGGATATTTGAGGATCTGGGTTGGTTGAGTTTCTTCTTGTGGGGTAAAAAGATTGGTGTGAAGTTGGGGAGGCATACTTTCAAGTCTGTTGAGGCATTTTCAATTGGCATTTCTACAACGTATCAGAGCGAACAGTAGTAACAAAATTACCAGATGCAGGGGTTAATTGATTGGGGGTTAGATTGCTTTTGCTTCGGCGGGGGGCCAAAACTAGTTCTCGATATTTGGAAAAGTATTGAGGGGTAAATGGAACAGTTTCCATGATACAAAGTGAGGCATGCGATCCTCACATTAAGCATTGATGTGTCTCGCTTGTTGTCAGTCTCCACGTTTGAAGATCATTTCATTGGGAAGGAGCGAAATGACTCCTTGAGGCGTATTTTGAAACACCTCAAAGGGTTGAACCCGATGTGTACCAGGTGGCTTTTGTCTTGGTTGTTGATATAAAAGAAAATGCGTTTGATTCTTTTGTATTTAAAACCTGTTTCATGTCTAATCGTAGTGTTATCGAGGGGTATGTCCTCCATCAAAGGTAAGGGGTGTAGACCCTTTTCTTTCTGTGAGAAAGTTACAACCCAAAATGCGCCACCATCTAACCTTAATCGCGCCAATTCTCACAAATAAAATGTCGAGTTCCATTTTGACCACTCCAAAATATTCACCCAAATTATCCCTTTCCAATTCGGTACCAAAAATGATCAGACAGAGAGAAGCACACGGAAGAGTGCCTCATAAATTGCAACACCAACACCAACGCCCAAGACAAGTGCGAGGAATACCAAAAGGTAAGTCTTCATCTTGAAATGATACCATCTCTTTCGCTCGACTTGGACGGAAGGTACTTCTTCAATTGAGGTTTCCCTAGGTTCCTTACGAATCAATTCTCGTAGATTTCGGTCGATGAGAGTGGGCTCCGAGGAGTATGGTGGAGGTGCGGCATAGTTGTGGGTTGGCTGGGAAAAGGTGTAAAGAGGGGGTTCTCGCCGTTGCTGGAAATGTGATCAGCTTTGATTCTTGGGAAGTCATAAAAATTTACTTGTTGCTTCATTGCTTCCTCATACGCTGGGCCTGGAATTGGGTGGTACAATATTTGTGGCTTCCAGGGGGTATAGAATTGGTATTGGGTTGTATTTTGAGACTAATAGTAAGGAGTCAGCTTCAGCTTTCTCGTGACATGAGGTTATTGGTACCCACCTCTGTGGAATGGTATGTAGTATTGAAGGATTGGTAGTCTGGCATATTGAGCTTGGGTCCGAAGAGGCTGTTTGTGAGTAGGGAAATGGGGGGCGGAGTCGCAAGACGACGTTGGAGTTGAGATCTTGAGATGTCTAACTGAGGAATTGTGATTTAAATAGTTGCAAGTTACGATAATGAACCGGGATAAGTAGTCGGTTTGGTATAATCCGATGTGAGTTGGTGAATATATTCTTCATCTTCAATTCAACTGTCATGATATCACAACTTTATAGGTGCCTAATACTACAAGTATTTCATCTTTATTGAATACTCGCTGTATCTCGAGAAGCAAAGCCATCATGATCATGGGGAGTGAAAATGAAGCCTACAAACTTCGCCATTTATCGAGAGAGAAAAATGCGAATTAAGAAGTACAAAAACTTTAAAGTAGAGCCATATAAGGAGTGATGTGGCATACTTCTCGAAAGAAACCGTTTTACATTGGGTGTCTATCTGACTGGCTCTGAAAGGGAGAAAAGATGTGTAGCTCGCTTAGCGACTAGTTTCAAAGAGGTTCACTTGCCCACAAAACATCGTAAACTTGCCCTAGAAGAAACAGAAAGTTTGGTTGCTATAGATTGAATAAGTTTGAGCAGTGGAGTTTTCGTTCAATTGCGTTACACCACGTGATCATCACCTGATGCTGCTTCTCTTAAATGGTTCTCCTCTCCACCTCCATAACACGGAGAATGTCTCCAGCTTCTCCAGTTTCTCATGTGCCATTCATGTCATTATGTCAGGGCCGTCTCCATTTCCATTCGAGGATAATTCCCAATTCATTCCCCTCCAGTGGGCAAATCAAAGCTGTGCAAGCGTCGGGTGCTCATCCATGTCAACTGCGAGAGGGGAAGCTACAATCCCGGTCGAGGATATACTTCCACATGTGCTCTCTCTCGGGTAAAAGAAGTCACCAGTGTGGACTTCTTTCATGGCAAATTGTTCCTAATTTGGCTGGCTTCTCCGGTGTATTTTATCAGCGACCGTGGATCAATGTTTCGCCTTGGCAGGAAACGAGGGGGAAAGGCGGGGAGGTGAGGTGGGATTTGGTCGTGAAGCCTACGAGCTTTGCTTCGAAGTCCCATCTTGGCCACATGTGGAATTATTAGCACCGTTGAGACTCGGCCGAGCTCAATTGTTGTTGATATAGGTATTCTCCATGTCCTTATTCCCTCAATTGACGGGCCTGGCTTTTCTCTGTTGCTCTTCCCAATCGTCAATTCGATTCAGTTCCTTCCGCGATCATGTTTCTCTCCACGACACAAACTCTGTGGCTTCTCCTACCAGCTTTCGTTAGATCTGCCACTGTTTCTTATACAATTCCCACTTCTGCTCCATCCAGCGCAGCAGCCCTCGACGTCGCACCAGTTGGAGTCTCGTGAGTTACAGTCGTCTATTCAATTGCTTTGTTTTAACTAAGAATTCTCTGCAGGTTTGAATTCTTCGCATTCCCCTCGTACTTCAAGAATGTCACAGCCACAAACCAATGCCTGAACAACTTCCGAACCTTGACGGGTGTATGGCCTCCGATTCGAATTGGTGGCACAACTCAGTTAGTGCACCAGTCTTTGATGTATCAATTGCTTCCCTAATGCGTAGCTCAGGGATCGGGCTACCTACGATGCGTCCACTTCAGCATACGTCGTATACACGGTGGCAAATCCAACAGATGCCCCAGCAGCTTTGACATTTGGGAAGTCGTTTTTCGCACTCGCAGCAACATATGCAGGGAATGTAGTTATTGGTGTGTCGACAATTTCTCCCCTTTTCCATGCATCTGCTAAGAGGTTCCAGGTCTCAATCGAGGTCACGATGACATCGCGAATACGATTGCTGCTGCAAAGGTGGTGAAAAGTAGCATGCCAAATCTTCGAGCGATTGAGCTCGGAAACGAACCCGAATACTACGCAGGAGCAAAGCAGCCCGTTGCAGTAAATGCTGGAACTTGGAATCCAGCTGCAGACGCAAAGTCGCAGAACCTCTGGATCAACCAAGTTGGGAAGGCATTGGGTGGTGGAGCTATAATTCAAGCTGGCAACTCCAACTCGGATGCGCCAACGTGGGGAGCTGCCGAACTGATTCCAGTGTTAGATTCCACAGCGAGATCTTATGTTTACGATTATGCGCATCATAACTATCCAGGAGGAACTGTCACCTCTTTGATGAGCCATAGTGGCATTGTCAGCAACATGAAAAAGTTTGTAGCGGATGTTGCACCTGCCACTGCTATTGGAAAAGAATATGTGCTCGGAGAGACCAACTCAGGTACGTGGTCCTCCCTCTCATTATGTTGAGTCGGTACTAACAATATCTAGTCTCGGGAGGGGGAGCGGCAAATATCAGCCCAACCTTTGGAGCAGCTCTCTGGACCATGGATTATGTTCTTCACGCTGCCGTCCTGAACATCAAGCGCACTTATTTCCATCATGGAACCGTTGGGCTTTGCTATTATTGCTGGTGGGGCAGATATTCTATGGGTGCCCCGTACTATGGAGCTTATGCTGCCCAAGCAGCAATGGCCGGTGGTTCCTTCATTTCTCAGCTGGATGCGGGTTCGACTGGTTACGCTGTGTACATCACGTACGACTCTGCGCGAAAGCCCATTCGTGCTCTTCTCTACAACTCGGACTATTATGCCGGAAGTGGCACGAGAGCAAGCTCGTCTTTCGTCTTGAGTGGGTTGCCTGGTACGAGCTTAAAAGCAAAGCGCTTGACCGCTACAAGTGCGCTGTCAAGATCCGATCAAGGCTCGACCCCAACTTTTGGAGGCCAGACTTTCACAGATGTTACCTGCAAAATCACTGGAGATGAAGTCTTTGAAACGGTGGCTGTTTCTTCTGGCACTGCAACATTTACGGTTGCTGCTTCCGAGGCGTTGCTTGTGTACTTGCAGTAGAAATCTTATCAATTCGTTTCAAAATAAAAATAAAGTTCTCACAGCATTCATATCCTAATATTTTCTGGGTTTCTAATATTTAGCCGAGGCAGAGGCAGGAACTCCATAATTCCACCCCACAATATTCAAGCTTTAAGGCGCGAGACCCTGCATATATTCATTCGGCACTTGTGGAAAAATACGAGCGGATCTTAAGTAATTTGCTTAATTTTCCTTAATTTTAAGGCTTGGGGCTCCACCATTTCTCCAACACATCCTCCACCCTCAATCGGCACTGGGCAGTTTCGGGGATCGCGGGGAGGGCCTTTTAGGCGTGATACGGGGATACTAGTGGTGGGAACTTAATACTATCGTATTTCAAACAGGCCTTCCTGTTGGGGAATTGAGCATATGACTTTAGGGAATTAAAAGTTTCTTGGCTAAAATATGGTTAATATGTCGGTGTCTTTCCTTGGGGATTTTTCTTCGGTACCCATACTCTGATTGTGGCGATCGGTTTTGCATCTTGCATTTGGATTGTTTACTGTGATAGGAATCATCGATATCTTGTTGCTATCAAAATCATCCTTCCATCATGCATTGTTCTGGCCTCCTCTCGTTCCTGTCAGTATGGATCGCGACAAAAACCTTGGTATCGGCGAGTTTGCAAATTGTGAGAGTTCTAATCACTCGTCGTCATCTCAAATCACTAACAATCTAATTTTCAGATTCCTGGTGCATCTATCACAACGGTCAATGCTCCATACCAGCATATGCAAGCACATGGAGGTGGTGTACTCCTTGTCAACGGACTCTACTATCAAATCGGCGAGAATAAACTCGATGGTTCAGCATTCCAATCAATAAATTGCTACAGTTCCCCAGACCTGGTGAACTGGAAGTTTGTGAATAAACTTCTCACGGTTGGTCAGGGTGCAGCTGATCTAGCGACTGGAAGAGTGGTCGAAAGACCCCATGTTATATATAACGATGCTACCAAGAAATATGTCATGGTATGTAGGAAGGTGAGGATACAGGAACACGAATTGTGCTGATTTACTGTTAGTGGTTGCATATTGATAGTAGTAACTATGGCGAAGCGAAGGCTGGCGTTGCTACCAGTGATACAATTTGCGGGACATATTCTTACATGTGAGTTTGTCGGAAAAGGAAATGGAAGCGGTGAGATCGAATGCATATACTGATTTCGTCATCATAGTGGATCCAAGCAACCGCTCGGATTTCAGAGTCGAGATTTGAACCTTTTCAAGGACACGGATGGGAAAGCATACCTGCTTACCGAGGATGTGAGCACCCGAGCCCTCAGGAATGGGAGAAACAAAACATGCTAAACTTTCGCAGAGAGTCAACGGCCTTCGAATTGATAAACTGTCCGCCGATTATTTGACAGTTGAGAGTAACACATATCTCTGGCCTGAGTGTTTGTCTTCCCTGCCCCTCACCCACCTTCGGCGCGACATGTTTACAGAAGCAATACTGATTTTCACAATTTCCGAATAGTATATGCATACGAAGCAGCAGCGATTCTGAAGAAAGGAAACACATACTTTGCATTTTCCTCAGATCAAAGTGGTTGGGATCCAAACGAGTAAGTGGTTCGATGCCTCTGGTAATTATGGTAATTAATGATCTTGCGTAGCAATAGTTACTGTACCTCGACTAATTTGGCGGGTCCATGGAGCGCTTGGAAGTTCTTTGCTCCTGCTGGGACAAAGACTGTGAGTTGTCCTCCGATATGTTTCCCACAGTCAACGATGAGAAACTGATACCATATAGTATAATACGCAAACTGCAGCAGTAGTCGATATAAATGGAGTGGCAATGTGAGTTCAGGATAGGGGATAAAAAGCCAACGAACATGCATTTGTATAGGAACTGACAAAAGCAGGTACATGGGTGATCGCTGGGTGTCATCAAACCTCATGCGATCAACCTACGTCTGGCTACCCTTAACACTCTCCGGGACAACTGCAACCTTGGTAAAGCCCCAGCACAAGTTCTCTTGAAACAGAATTGCATTTAATCATATCTCCAGAACAATGAAGTAAACTGGGTGCTGGACATAGCCAAAGGAACATGGGCGCCTGGTCCAGCAGAAACCACATACGAAGCCGAAGCCAATGTCAACACCCTTGCATCAGGGGCAAAATCGATTGCCTGTACTGGCTGCTCTGGTGTAAAGTCGATTGGATATATCGGTGGCTCTCCAAATGGGAAACTTACGATTGCGAGTGTGAGTAGTACCGTTGCAACAAATTCGACCATCCGAATCGGTTATACGAATGCGGATTCGACTCAGCGGTATGCGACTCTGGGTGTGAACGGTATTAAGTACATAGTAGCTTTCATCCCCACTGGGAACGACAATACTCCAGGTACAGCGGCAGTAACTGTTGCTTTGAATGCCGGAAGTGTTAATACTTTCGTTTTCGAAGCTTACAATGGGGGATGGGGTGAGTGAAATTCTGACTGATAGATAGGAGATTCGTTACTAATAACTTCGTGAAGGACCCAATATCGACAGGATTGCTGTGCCGACATCTTAAAAAGATTACTCCAAGGTTGTTTCTCTTTTCTTTGGGGGGATTATTTGTTTGGGATGGAGGGCCTGATGCTGTTTCTCAGGAGGTTTAAGGAATCATGCTTCGAGTGCTGCAGACTCCAGATAACTTGTTTTGGGAGGAAGGAATATCGTTTCGTCGATGCCGATTTGTCTTTGTGTGTCCATTTTCTCCATCGCCCAGTGATCATATTTCTCGAGATTAAAGATACCACAGAATGAGGGGGCAATGGCGCATTAGCACATAATTCTTTTAGAAACAACCCAAAATTCCCGAACATTCCCGGATCAACGACTCGAAGTGCAGAGAGCTCCTTCCGTGTTTCCATGATAGCCGTCTCCGTTGCGTACTCGTATTGTCCCCCAAGCATCCGCAGTCGCAAGTAATTCCCAATGAGAGTCGAGCAAAGAAGTGCAAGTTGACCATCCTGAAGATCGCCACGAACCAGGTCTGCCAGATATTGGCACGGAACCTCCACGGTTGTGATCGCGCGTGCTTTCAAAGCGAAAGTCCCGATTTGAATCTCGATATCTGAATAATTACCAGGATCTTCATAAAGATATCTGACAGAGACCCAAATATGTCCTGTGGCGCAAGTGCAAATCGAGTACGTGGCTCCAGTCGAGGGGTTATACTTTTGCAAGAACGCTTTTCCTCCCAAAGTTTTGATATCGGCAAAGTTTGCTGAGAGATCTGAACCGTATTTTGCGAGGAACTTTTCATCTGTAATGCTGATGTCTGGCAGAGAGATCCCAGAGTCTCTTTTGGGTGCTATGAGGAACATGGGCTTCTTAAGATACCATTCGTCCTTCGTATCTACTCGTTTGATGACAAGATTTGGATTAGAAACTAGTGTATTGTCAGTGAAGGGTTTCGGGTCAGTGGTCGTGAAACTTACATTCTGTGGCCATTGCAGCTTCCTGGATAAAATCAGGAAGTTGAGCAAAGACGCGTTCATTTTCCGATTTTACGTCTATGATTGATGGAGCCCGACTTCGACTTGTAAGGAAAACTTCGTCGCTTGAGGTCATAATTGCGGTTGACTAAGTCTGTTCGATTACGCTCCGTAGTAACGATCGAAAATATGACACTTCAAGTTGGGAATCATTCTTTTGATCGATAACTCGTATCGGGACGTAGTGATAGTAGGTTATTTTTAGATGAGTCTAGAATACGAGAGGAGGCGTCATGAACACCATCTTGAAACACGCTGGACTTTTCTGTCAAAAAAAGGAAGCTGAATGATGTAAGCGCGTAAGAAAGATCCGAAATGATTGGAAGACCTTCTTTTCCCCTAGGGAGGAAGTCTGTCCCACCGATGACTGGCATGCTTGCACACGTAACATTTCACAATGACATGCCAAAGATTATCCCTCTCTATACCAAGGCATCCGTAACAAGGTCTTCAGACTCTTTATTCCGAAAGTATTGTGAGAGAGGTTCTCGATTCTCGAATAATTGTGCTAGAAACGTTTAGGGGAATCAAGATATCAAAAGTTTTCTCTGTTCAATTTTTCAAGGTTTCCCAAGATTTAACTCCATTTCAGTGGATAACCAAAAACCCCCTTTGCATCGTACCCTACATTGAAGAATCTTGGGGGATGTGAATACGAGACTACTTTTGCAAAACCCGGAAATGATTGTGGGCATGGTGTGGTGTCGACCAGTCTTGATAACACGATGTGACGCTGGTGCGGGGTCATCGTGCAAGCCGTCTGAAGCATCACTTCCTTCCAAGGTAGAAGAAAGAAATCAGTGAAGTTGAAGTCTCTTGCATCCAATCGCAATAATCTGGGACTAGTAGATTAATCTACCTTAACCCTGCAATCCCCCATCGTAATGGCTACCGCCTCGAAAACGCAATACGAAGCCTTCGCCCCCAAATATGATGGCGTTGAAGACACCCCTCTCTACAAACTCGAATCCGAGCTCATACGGTCAGCCCTAGGAGATTGCAACGGTTTGCGAGTCCTCGACGTCGGGGGAGGAAGTGGACTGCATGCACGGGAGGCTATCGCCGCTGGTGCTACGAAGGTTGACGTTGTGGACATTTCGGCTCAAATGATGGAGATTGGCAGATCCATCGAAGCTTCACTTGGGCGTACAGAGAGCATAGCCTGGCACGAGGCAGACGTGTCTCGTCCCCTCTCCACGCAGGATATTTCCGCTTCGTTACTCGGACCCGGGGAGTACGATGTCGTGATGGTTAACTGGACTTTTGACCACGCTGCGACCTTGGATGATCTGAAGGGAATGTGGGAGAATGTTGCGTTTTATCTCAAGCCTGCTGGTCGATTCCTTGGTGTTCGTGTTTTGGGAAAGGGCATACGGGCTGATTATATGAAAGAGGGGAGAGGCAAATATGGACTTACCTTTACGGATGTGAAGGAGATTCCAAACGGGTTTCGTTATCAGGTTTCCTTCGTGGTTGATCAGGTGGTGAAGTTTGAGGCCACGTCAATGGAGGACAGCTATACACTTTCGGATGAGATCCCACGCCAGTTAGGGATCGTGGATTTAGGGCTTGTACCGTATGAGGAGATGGCCATGGTGAAAGCGGATAAGGAGTTTTGGGGTGAGTTCTTGGAGGAACCGAATTTTGGTGTTGTGAAAGGGAGGAAGCAGGGATGATCACTTTTAGGTCACGTTTTCATTGACGAGTACCGATAAACGTTGCTCTATCGGTTATGTTTGGCGAATACCGATAAAACAAATCTTGATATACTTTGTACAAACTTACTGAAAGTCATCAAGCTCTATTAAGCGAGGAGATGGTTATGAAGTCGTCACGTGACCGGTGCATATTGTCTATTGGGTATTACAAGGCCAAAAATGAGACAACTCTATCTACCAAGGATCATTGCAAGTACAGTGTAGGGGAAGAAAGTGTAGGGGAGACATTGCTAATACATCTCAAATTCTTGAATATGCCATCAGTCACACAGCCGCCTGCATGCTATCTCAGTTCCTCAGCCGCACTTTGAATAACGACCTTTCCTGATCTTCAATTTTTTCACAATGAGCGAGCAATTACCTACTCCCCTGTTGGAGTACAAACCACTCAAGACCATAGAAACGATCCGAGTGCTTGTCCTCCACCCAGCCAAGAAGCACGAGGATCCCCTTGAATGCAGGATCATTCATCAGAACCGCCTACGCCTTATCCTAGAAACAGATGACGAGAATCACTACGAAGCTGTTTCCTACACCTGGGAGAACCAGGCTCTTACCCATACACTCCTCTGTGATGATGGAACTGCCATATTGAACATCACATATAATGTCGATTCATTTCTTCGACATTTCCGTTGTCAGACTTCACCGCGATACTTATGGGTTGATGCAATCTGGTGGGTATCTTGAGTTCTTTTTCCCTCTTCTGGATGTTTTGAAAGGGTTGAGTTACTATTCCCTCCTACTTTCTCCAAACATACTTTCAGAAACGGCAATACTAACTGCGAGATTGTCCACAGTTTGAATCAAAAAGACAACAATGAAAAGAGCATCCAAGTCGGACTAATGGGGGATATCTTTCGACAAGCTCGAAGAACAATAGTCTGGTTTGGCGATGCATCTCCCCATGATGAGATCCCATTTGTCTTTTCTTGTCTGAAGCGGTTGGCGGCCTTCAAAAACGCATCTCTCTCCAGAGAATCAGTTACTTCATCCATAAAAGATATTCCCAGCGAACCGAGACCTGACAGCCGCCTTGAAAACTTGTTCCGAAGACCTTGGTTCCAGAGACGATGGACCATTCAAGAGGTTGCTCTGGGACACGACAGTGTTATTCATTGCGGACCTTACAAGGCGTCGTGGCAATGGTTTGTGACCGGGCTCAATAAGCTTCAGAAGGCTTCGGATAATGGGGCTATCATTATCGGAGCCTCTGCTCTTGTTGCGATTCGAAACGCCACTCTAATTCATTCCCACTCGTCCGAACTGCTCCCTCTTCTCTGGGACTTTCACAGAAGCATTTGCTTGGACCCCCGTGATCGAATCTTTGCTCTTTACGGTTTGGCTGAGGATGTTGTTTCTAGTAGCAGCGGTCTAGTGCCAGAGGCACAATACTATCCACTATTAGCAGTTGATTATAAAAAGTCCTGGCCTGACGTATACCGAAGTCTTGCGCTACACTGCATGTCCGTTGGAAGCTGGCACGTTTTATTGAGTCACTTGTTTGCATTTGGTGCTTTATGGGAAGATCAAAAGGATCCCAGCATCCCATCCTGGGTCCCTGCTTGGAATCAAGCTCGAAGGTTTTCTGATTTCATGTCCACGCTACCTTCAAGGGGGTTCCTTTCCCCGTTCCTTCGATATAATTCCAAAGATGGGACAATAAGAGTTCATAGCAAAGGAAGAGGTAGAGAGATAGTTTCTACCTCCAGGGAATGGCCTCCAATTCAAGGTATGAGAGCCTATGAGGACAGTCGCCTTGATGTGTTCGATCTTCTTGCTTTTGGCTTGTGTAACGGATTTTTCGATCTGAGCATGGAAGATCAAGAGACTAAAGATGTCTTTGCGCCAGAGTTAAGACCGGAACATCGTCAAAAACAACTTGATAATTTTGCAAGTTGCCTAAGAGAAACAAGCACTTTTGATAACCAGGGCCGGGACACACGGATCGTTAAAGCTGTCCTTCGCATGATGGAAACCTATTGTTTGATAAAGACCACATGCGGGGATTATATAGGCCTTGGAAGAGGTGACATACAAGCTGGTGATAGAATGGTTTTATCATACGATACGAATACATTCCTGAAATTCATTCCTACCGTATGTTTACGATGCAGGGGAGATACTTCTATACCTAGTGAAGTACAGAAATTAAAGGGGGAGAAAGAGGAACAGATGGAATGGAAAATAGTTGGCCCTGCTTTTGCTAAAAGTGGCTATGGATTATGGATACACAAAGACATTCGAGGGGTGCTGACATGAACAAACTACCCAGATAATGCAGAGCTAGATCTATTGACTACCACTTTTGACGGCCCCGAAAAGTTATGTGCTGCCATAATACCGCATTCTAGCCACTCCACATTTGCACAATGTTCAGTTGGTCTGAACTTGCGCACCCTTTTGAGTCACGTATTCTCGATCGGTTCCACTTCGTATACTTCTGAATGATTCCTCCGAAAGTCTTTATTCCATCCTAATTATCTTGTTCATGGGTCTCTCTTTGTGATAGAATCTTGATGAATACTTTTATTCTGAATTTGAGAGCGAAAAGGCGTCGAGTGTAACAACACATTGAATTCAACTATTAATCAACTATCTACTTAGTTGCCCAATATCTTGTTGTAATTACTACTCGGCCTAGTAAGAACGTGCATTGTAAGAGAGCTTTGGAAGATGGCGGTTTGGTGAGTGAGTAAGCTAATAAACATTCAAACAAAATCCAAGCCAGATTGAATTTCACATTCATAGATTGACAGTAACTCTTCAGACCTTGTTATATGCATTCACCGGCTGGAAACTCCAACGTCATAAATTTTATGGGGACATTCACTCCACTATGATTCAAGGTATTTAAACTTGTTTAAATCTCTCCAACTTCTCTCCTTCAAAACTTCTTTTCTCTATAGAAACTCTCTGTCTTGTGATATATCTATATATATATACACTCGTACTTTTCCTTGAAATCTAAGCAAAATGGTACCCACCCCTCAAAGAAGGGTGACTTTTGGGGGATCCTCAGTACATCAATATGACGATAATCAAAGCCTAAACAACTTCTCCACGACCTTGACAAGAACAACATCTCCCCCAACATCTCGAGTTCGCAGTCCCACCTCGATACTTTCCCGAATCCAACCAATAACAGCACCAACTATTGGAAATATTGGAGAAGACAACATCAACTACAACCCACCCGAATTGCAAATATCTACAATTCAGAGTGATAACGGGGAAGGAAGTACTTCACAAACTCTGACAACAACCTCGAGTTCCCAAGACCTGTCCATGCCAAATTATAGTGGTAACTTTGGACCACGAGATTCTCAAGTAACTACAGAACTTAGAAGTGGAGGGGGTGGAAGTGGTTCTCGAACAAGTACCACAACAACAACTTTCACTCGTCAAGTCTCTACACCTATTGTAAGTGTGCATCACAGAGTTGTTGGCTTCCCAGTCATAGGAATGCATGGTCATCATCCTCACAACCACTCCCAAGAATACCAACAAATGGCCAACCGGCAACTCCACTTCGACACCCTCTCCGCCCACGAAAAAATTCTGCAAGAACGCTGGGCCCAGACACAACTAAGTATGACGCACGAACCTTGTGTTCGAGGGTTCGATTGGTATCGTGTGCCGGGTGGTTATGAATGTTATGGAGGCCAACATGGTGTTCCAGATGCTCTGCTTATTGAGGGAATGGGTGGTTATATGATAAGGGATAGAAATGTGGTTGGTGCTGATTGGTATGGTCCAGTTTACAATCACGAGGAGGAAGATATCTTGATGGATGATTTGATCATGTCGGGTAGATGGACTGTTGAATTTGCAGACGATTGAAGCTGGATGTAAGTGAGGTCATGGGGATTGGACTGGATAAATGGTGGATGTGTGTGGTTTTAGACTTGTGTTACTTGTTTGCCTGACTTTTAGTTAGATACATAAGGAGATTTCGTTTTATTTAATTCATAAGAAAACCCATTACTCTTTGAGCTGTATTAAGAAAAAACCCCGCAAAAAAGCCAGGAAAATACGCACCCCATGTCATCCTTGGCACGTTGTGTTGTTATTTGAATCTCAAACCCAAGTCGCCTTTTATCGGGTAAATGAGAGATGTGTAATTACTCATCATTATCACTAAATACGACCAAGTTCAACACTAAATACACCTTCCTCCCCATCCCGAGTCATCACCTAACAATCACCGCCTCCCCAGTATCCTCAATAATTTCCTCTTGCCTACCCGCCTCGACCCCAACCTGGGCCTTCTTCCTTCCCTCCCGCTTCCAAGCCCAAGAAACAACCCCTGTTATTCCCGCTTGGCTGACTAGAATACAAGTGGTCCATATGAATCCCTTTTTAAATCTCGGCGCATCTTTCACTGGATAAACCAGAAGTGGGAGCCAAGCGTTAAATGCATAAGCGACTGCGTTCATGATTCCCAGTACCAAGGCACGTTCTTCGGCGTCTGAAGAGCATATTTCGTTGGCCCAGGACATGGAGAGGGGACCGAATGCTACGGCACCGCGGGAGAGGACTGTGGTTTGAGATGTTAAATGTTTGTTTACTTGGCAACCTCCGGGGAAATGAGACAAGATGACGGAAAGGAGGAGTGAGCAAGGGGTTGAGTAAGCCCTAGCTCATCTTTGGTTTTTTCTACTTACAGTAGGCGAAGTATTTGAGGGCATTGGGGATACTCCATATAGCGAGGAGGAGGGAGGAGAAAAATCCTAGGAACTGGGTTGTGTTAGTGACAAAATAAGAAGGGGAGGCCGAATAAACGTACTGTTGCCATGTACATTACTTTTTCACGACTGCGAAGATAGTCGCTGAGAATTGCGAATCCAACTGTTGTTACAAGTTGTACCGCACTCTGCCCTGTAGGAATGATATTCTACAAAGATCAGTATTTTCCTCCCGGTGATGTGGAGTAAAATATCAAAGAGTGGATGAACTTACAATCTGAGTGACAGGAAATTTCCGACTCTTCAACCACAATGCCAGTGGCGCAACACTAGAACTCGGATTTGCATTCAAGAATAGGATATACAACAGCGTCAAAACCCAAACATGCCAATTTTTGAAGACCCTTCTCCAAATACTCCACCCGAGTTTTCCCTTAGGCGCCCTCCCAATATCGTTCATCCTTTTCCTCGCCAATTCCCGGTCCTCTTCGGTGAGGTAAAATGCTCTCGTGTTCGCAGGTTGATCGGGAATCAGGAAGAATCCAGCGAGACAAATAGGTGCGGAGATAACTCCATCCATTATAAACAACCATTGCCAACCAGCTTTTCCGTGAACGCCATTCAGTCCTTTGTAAACGGCTGCTTGCAGGTACCCTGAAAACATCCCTGCTGCAGCGGAACTTGCGTGAAAGATGCAAGCACGTTTTCCTAACTCGCTTGGTTTATACCAGCTTCCAATCAAAAAGTGAGCTGCCGGATAAAAAATACTCTCCGCCAGCCCAACGAAAAATCTGATGGCAATGACCTGTTTGCTCGTCGTGGCAGCTGCAAGACAGAAAGTCAAGATCGTCCATACTAGCTCGCAGGATGGAATCCAGACTGAAGGACGGACTTTGGTGAGGATTATCTGCGAGGGGAGTTGACCAATTACGTAGCCACAAGTCCAAGCTACGTCGATGAGGTTTAATTCATTGGCATTCATACGAAGGTCTTCTTTCATGCCTGAAACGTAGGCATTGGCGATATTTGTCTGATCCAGATTTTTGATGAAGTATCCTAAGGAAAGCATTGTGAGAAGGGAGACGTCTAGTTTCCGAAGAAATTTGCGTTCCTTGGCTGTTTGTGTTGGGTCATAGTCCTGATAGAAATGTCAGAGATTATCTCTTGGGGGTAAAGTATTTGGAAAGTAGAATGGGGTACCTACCCAGATGTATGACCACCAAGGAAGTCTTGGTTTCTCGTTGGATACGACTTTGTTGGAATCGGTGTCTGATGCTATAGTTGCTAAAACATCCTTTTTAACACCTTCTTCCGACATGACTGAGGGTGGTTGAGAAGTCGATCCTATTTTATGATTGCAGGTGCCGTAATTACTTATATACCCTGTCCTCCTCTCGACCAAAGGGGACGTAGTATCCATGCCCACAACCTTGTGCATAAACAGGAAAAGCCCCGTTGCGATAGGCGGCCAAAGCGATGGGCAGATAGCTGATGGGGAGATAGCTTGGTATTCTTCGCTGGATTGTGGCAAATCTTGAAAGTCTGGAAATTTGTGCCGAGTGAAGAAAATGAAGCCATGCTTGGTGTTGGAGAAAAGGGCGTTCGGCTATGAGATGCTATACACGTACCAAGGCGTGCTTGAAAGTAAAGTTTGAGTTGTGAAAAGTCCGCTTGATAATACAGCTGTGTAAGAACCCTGTCAAAGATAATTGAACAACAATTCATGAATTCCACTTTTCAGGTCGACTCCACGAGAGGACCTCGGGAAGTTCAAGTAAGGGTCCACTCGGGAAGACGACGTTTAGTAAGATTCCCCGCGTGAAATGAGACAAGCAAAGTGGCACCGAATAGGTCCATAAAACACTAAGGTCTTGCCACCCTCATCCTTTCGAGAAACCCAACCATTCGGGATAAAGAAATAGAAACTTTCCCAACAGCGAGGATTGCAAAAGGCCACCCGTCTTGTCAACGCCAAACACCCACTTTACATCCATCTAGCTCTGCGTGAAACCGGTCTTGCCGAGTCACCCAGCAATTATTATTTGGGTGTGCAGATATTCAATATGCAAGTATGTTGTGCTACCTGAGAGCTATGATGAAAGTAGCCTTACCCCCTAACCCCACGAATTGTGTACCAAACACCACGACATCAATAGATAAGAATCCCACAATGAACCAATGAGACGAACAATCACACGTCCAAAAGAGTAGGGGGTAGACTCGTAAGCACGCTGTCGAGAACATAAAACGCTCGTTGGGTGTCGCTAAAAATGTATGAAGCACGCAATTAACCCCGCCTCTTGCAAAACACCCCTCCACTCCAACCAAGGAAGATCACCGGTTCCTGCGATACCTGCGATACCTGCACTCGCACGACACATGAGATGAATTGGAAATGGAGGATTGGAAATCAAATGAAGGCGTTATCTCCAGACGTAACCATCAGCGCGGGGTAAAGTTATGAAAGGAAATATAAAAGTTGCTGTCTGGAAATGGATGCTGCGAGAATTGAGACGAGATTAAGTGCTTTCTATCAATACCAAACAAACCGAAATACTCAAACTTTTGAAATCATGGCACCTTCTGCAATTACACTCCCGGAGCCGATTGAAGCTCATATAAAGGATGTGGTGATTCCAAAGAAGGATACTCTTCCACTACCAGAAGCTGCTCGTACTCGACTTGAGGCTGCGGGTATCGACCTCAGTCAAGGTTACCCACAGCGTCCAGCTGCACCACTATATCTCGATGATGTAAGAGAAACCCACACTATCAACGTTTGAAATGTTTTTGGTAGTGAGCAATCAATTGAACTGCCCCGAAGAAGTCGTGCAAAATATGTTGGATTTTTCCAGGGCGGTTCATTGCTTCATTAGAGACCCCCAATAAGCATCCTCGTCTCTTAGGGGACCTTTTACTCCAAGACCCCAAAGCAGTAAGCTCACTACAATCTTCAGGCGTACTCAATCCGAAATGTGGATCGTGAACATGTCGATGCGGGTGCACGAGCCGACAAGTCGAAAAGTGCTTTACTCAGTGCCGCAAAAGAAGTCATCAATTTGACTTCTCACATCGGAACCGAAATCGTAGGATTGCAACTAAAGGACTTGAATGATGAACAGAGAGACGAGTTGGCACTTTTAATCGCCGAGCGAACTGTCGTGTTTTTCCGGGACCAAGATATCACTCCTCAACAACAGAAGAGCCTCGGGGAACATTTTGGAGAAGTTGAGATCCATGTAGGTTTCTTGTCGTAGAATTCAAGCCTCGGCTGACAATTGGAAGCCTCAAGTTCCACATGTACCAGGTGTGCCGGGAGTCACTATTATCTGGCCAGCTTTGATGGCCACCGAAAGAAAGGCTTCATTTAGACAGCCAGGAGGAGCTTCAAGATGGCACACGTAAGAACTGCATACCCTTAGGAGGTTGGAAATTCCTAACATCATTTTAGTGATCTTGTTCATGAGAAGCACCCAGCGGGAATTACCCACTTACACAACGATACCGTGCCTAAAGTCGGAGGCGATACTCTCTGGGCCAGCGGCTACGCAGCATACTCCAAGCTCTCCCCCGACTTCCGCAAAATCATCGACGGAAAGGAAGCAGTATACACAAGTGCACACGCATACTTGGACCGCAACGATCCCAACGCTGGACCAAAGCACATTGAAAGAATCCACCCTCTCGTCCGAGTCCACCCAGCAACTGGATGGAAAGCTTTGTACGTGAATCGAGCAATGACGAGCCGAATCGTGGGGTTGGACAGAGCAGAGAGTGACTTGATTCTCAATTATTTGTATGATGTTTATGAATCGAATGTTGATATACAAGTCCGCTTCAAGTGGACTCCAAGAACTTCAGCCTTGTGGGACAACAGGATTGCCATTCATAATGCCAGTTGGGATTATGAGGGAGGGGAACCAAGACACGGAACTAGAGTTACAAGTTTGGCAGAGAAGCCATACTTTGTTGCTGATGCTCCTACTAGGAGAGAGGCATTGGGATTGGGAGATGATTGATTGTATCATCAACTTGCTGTAAGATGCGAGGTGTCATTAGCACCATGTATAAGGAAGAAAGCATAAGAAAGGAGAGTAATTTGATAAAGGGGGGATTCTAGCTTCCACTCTCCAGAGAATAATGTTTAGGATTGGACAATAATACCAAATTGAAAGACAACGTGAAAACCTCTCACTTAGCCATATTGCAATGGGAATTATTGCAAGGAGATCATCTTTCAGACCCGAGCAGAGTTATCATCCCATTCACTTGAAATGGTCGACTCTAGCTGTAGCCCAAAGTCCCTCCTGGATATGTTCTAGCCCTCCCGAACCCCAATGTGTCCAACGCAGAAGAGTGTGACTCTAACGTCTTCCCTCCAACTGTATTAGACCGTGGGCATAGAGAGCAGCTGACTTCGAGACCACTCAGTCGCTGTCTAACCGCACAAGTCTGTTGTATCACATTTTGGTGTCCCGTTCGCGATCGGACTCGTTCGATTTAGAGGCTAGAAATTGCGCAAGCCACGCCCATTTGCCGCCTTTTTTCCATCGTGATTCGTGCTAGCTGGAGGTTTCGGTCTGAAGACGAGGAAAGGGGCTTTGGAGCTGAAGGAGGAAAGATTCTACACGCATGTGGACAGCCCGCCGATGGTGATGCTGTGAGGTCGTAATTGTTTTCTTGCGAGGAGTCAGATAGGGGACTCGGGGATAACCTTAGCGCAAGGGCAGGGTTCTGGAAGACACGTGATCGCTACTTAACTTACAATCTACAGCTGGAGGGCAACATTTCTTTTTGCTCCTGATATCGGAACCCACGTTCTTTTTCAGTTTCGTGTCTTCGAGTTATTGTTTGCTTCTCTTCTAAGGTTATATCATGATTCGTTTTTGATAATGCCCTGTGTCTCTGATTCGTCGGTAACATGCAATAGCATTATGCTCGAGACTTCCAGAAGGGAGTTCGTAATTGTAAGGCTTTACTGTCTCAATTTACTTTTTGGTTTCCACTTTCCACAACCAGCTAGAAATTCTGACTCTACATGACAGACGCTTGGTGAAACTCTGCGGTCTGCCTCGGTA
This sequence comes from Hymenoscyphus scutula, assembly GCA_001399465.1. NCBI lineage: Eukaryota > Fungi > Ascomycota > Leotiomycetes > Helotiales > Helotiaceae > Hymenoscyphus > Hymenoscyphus scutula. Next base: position 36,496 of record LKTO01000242.1, read on the forward strand.
AAGATGTAATTAATATGCCTTACTTATACCCAGAATCAGGGGCCAAATCTACTTGCTCTATTACTTCTGAACTGTACCTTAGCAACCAATTCCTTCAGAGATAATAGTTAATTAGCACTCATACCACCACTTCCTTCAGTATGATCGTCCCTTTCCTTCTTATATCGGTCAAGTCCTTGACTATTTTCGCTTCTATCAGCCCGGCGTCTACCCTTCCGCTTCTTTTGGTTCCTAATTCCTTCATATTCTTCGTCGTCTTTTGTGAGTGTTTCTAATTCATCCATTACCTTATTAGGGTACTCCCGGTCTGGATTAAGGTAGCCACTCACATGGGCTTCGTGGAGAGCCCTTAAATCGAGGTACGGTGAATTAGGATTCCAAGGATCACTTGCTTGCTCCGATTCACTTGCTTGATAACGTATCATTGACTCTGACTCTGACTCGAGCTGTGTTCTCCAGGTTGAGTGAGGAGGTGATGGTGTCAAGACAACTGGTGACCCCCGGGTGCTGGTTACAGACAAGGTGTCTTCAGCGGTATCATCACGGATATTGGTTCTGGGGGAAAGAAACGTCCCTGAACGTAAATGTATCCTAAGATTTCTATTTGTAGGCTCAGAAACATTTCGATTAAGCGGTGGGGGTGGCGGAACCTGCGAAATCAGCTTTGAATAATTTAAGGGAATATATATCCTGTATCTCACAAGTTCAATCATTTCATTAACTAAATTTTGGACATCCTCTGCCATCGGAACGTCGGTTGTTTGGTTATCCACAGAAGAGGTAGGTACATTTCGTTCTTCGTGAAAAACTTCCACTGGTGAAAACACCCGAATCGGTTCGGCTGAAAGTGAGTCCAAGCTAGGACGTTGAGTTTGAATTGTCGCTGGGGTTTGTTTGATTGTTGAGTGTTCTTTTTCTGTGCTCGGCTCAGTTCCTTTGCCTTTCTCCTTACTTGCAGCAACATCAGCTACTACGCTAGAGGCTGGTGCAGGTTGAGGTGCAGGTTGAGGTGCAGGTGGAAGTTGAGGGACCAGGGGCTTCGATGAAACATCACCAAAACGCTCTCCTCTTGCAATTGCTTCCTGTTGCCGCCTTTCTACATCCGCTTTAGATGGCCTACCTCGTTTCCTTGGAGCCGGTGGAGGAGGTTCGGGTAACGGCGAGAAAGGAAGAGAGGCTTCCCCCGAGGACCATGACTTAGGAAGGATAGCACCAGCGGATGCCAATAGAGGCTCTTGACCAGAGAGGCGTGGAGAGGGGTAGGCCATTAGATGCTCCGAAGAATCTGGGTCAGCCCGAAGTGTATCATTACTGCTACCAGAGAAGGTGTGTGCATTTCCGCTTCGATTAAGAACACTCGCGGTACTCAAGTGTTCCTTTTCGATTATGTCACCAACTTTGTTTTCTGAGGTAACAAAGCCGACAAAACTGTACGCTGGATTCTCCGGAAGAAGATTCCAGAGAGCCATCGGTATTCGTGCAAGTACCAATGTCGAGCAACTGTCATATTTGCCTTCGATGTGAACTTCCCTTCCTTCGTTGGGCATTGACTTGATCCAATCTAGCCATTTTTTAGGATCGTCGTCAACTTTCTCTAGACGAATTGCAAGAAGTATTTGGGGACAAGCAACGTTTTCATCGCCGCGTTTCCGTTTGCCTGGTGCTCTCGAACTACTGCTTGCAACCTGTGCTGAATTGGAAGAGGCGTCCGACGAGTTTTGTGCGTTACTGCTGGGGCTAGGGGTGGGGAGGGTAGCTGGCTGTGAAAGTGGTGAAATAACGATACTTCGACGAGGGTTAGACTCTCTCACGATATTGTGGAATGGTGTCCTTCGAGGTGAAGGTTCGAGAGCAATTTGAGATCCATCGTAATGTTCCAAGTATATTCCGTTCTGGGTTCTTCGGGGGTTGGGTGTCCAACACATGAGGCGTGCAAAAATCCGGGCATGAAGCTCGCTAACTGAAAAGGGGGTTCCTTTGGAGGCGATTGCAAGGATATCTGTAAGTGTTTTGGTGAACGAATGCTCACTTACACCTGCTGCGACAGATTCAAAGGCACAGGCAGCAATTACCTCTGTGACTCCACTATCCGTCTGCATAGAGTCGTTGGTCGTTATTGTTGCGGAATGACATGAGTCGAGTAATAAAAGTACGTCAGAGTCTGCTTCTTCAAGCATGGACTGGACCCCACTAGAAGGTACTGATACAGCTGAGTTGTTCCGATTCCTAGAAGCATTTAGTTGCAGTTTCTATTCAAGGATAAAGTAATAAAAGAAAAGTTTTACTACAGAAAACGTTAGCCTCTATTCAGACCCAAAATTCGAGGAATATTGTAAAAATATTCATCGTATTGCGATCTGTAAAATCCAGTAGAAGTATAATGCTCTAAGACACTTGTCCATCGTTCGGTTACGCCTCCTTTGTTATTAACAAATGAAGCTCGAATATTGAGGCGAACTTTTTGATCAAACCCTTGTCGAACAATGCTTTCAACAGTCCTAGGCGTTTCGTACAATCAAAAGCAAAGTAGGTTCACACAGCAAGTCCCACTTCTCTAGCAAGCTCGAAGCGAATGAAAAATAAAATACGAACCTTACGCAAACCATATAGGCGAACTGTTGGGCTGACGTCCCCTTCTGGTATGACCTGCATAATACAGAATAAGAAGACACTCCTCACCATCGAACTCCAAAAAATCGAGAATTCGCCTCTTCAAAGCTTTGTCGGGCTTAAGAGTTGGAATCTCGAAGCTCTGTACTTGAAAATTATAAAAGTCGCGGAAGACATGCTTCAAACCCTCAATCTCGACCTTGACTCCTAAATCGTCCTCGTGCCAAGACACAAGCAAAACATGAGCAGCCTTGTATCGCGAACTATACTCATGGCGACGTGGCCACACTGCCTGGACAGCATCGTTAATATCTTTGCCGAATTGCTTGATATCAGCAATATGGCAATCGGAGAAAGCTGTGTCGTGGGTTCGAGGAGTGAGTTGAATGAATCCGTCACCTGTTACGTCGTTCTGTTCAAAGATTGGTGAGACATTTTGTAGACTAGGATTTGGCTGTGCCCAGTACTTACCACATGGCCTTTGTAAATGTGATGGCGCTTTGGGTTTGGTGCAGCCATATTTAATGAAATGTAATTAAAGAAACGTGAGGTTGTACCTGGATTGAGTCGCTTTTGTTGCGAAATCCTACCAGGGAGCAGAGTGAGGCTGTTGACGCCCGAATCTCAATAGGTAAGCGTGGCTTGGGGCTGTGGTCAAGATAAGTGGCAGTAAGCGACTCTACAAACAAACCCAACCGTGAATAACTCTACGCGGAAAAACCTTTAATGTAGAAGAGGGCTGTTGAAAAACCAGATCGCGACTTCTTTCTACCTGTTTAGGAACAGATTTACACAAGCTTCCTAGATGGTAAAAACTCCAAGCCACCTTTTTAGAACAATTGGCAGTAGAGTTACCATTCTTTTGGAGATTAAGGTTTTGCTAAAACCAGGTAGCAAATTAAAAAAGGCGGTGACCTCTCATAATTTTCATTTTAATCTTCCAGGTGAGTTCGCTTAAAGTGATTTAACTCAAATCATGACCCCTCGACGGCTATAACAACAGCATCGCTCGCTCATTCCCTCCAATCCCCTCAGAAGAACTTTTTCTTTGCGGCCCATTGCTCGCCTCAAATCCCAACCCCAACGGTAACCCCACCATAAAAATGGCTCCTAAATATCCATCCCTAAACATCCATTCCATGAATCATCCTCTGGTATACATCTTGCCACAACCCTTTTCCCTACAAACATATCTCGGCCGCCCACCCTCTGCACAAACTTCAACATAGCCATCTCCGCCATCATCGGTCTCCTCAAGGAATATCCTCTATCTCTCCGCCTCCTCTAATCCTCGTCCTCGTCCTCATCCACAACCACATTTCTGAGCTGATGTTTTCTCGCTCGTCCCGTACTCCTCCCATGTCCACCCCTGCTTGCCACACTCCCTCTGCCAGTCCGAGTCTTGCTTCGTCCTTCCGACTTGACCACCGTCCCAGCAGCTTTTCTAGAAAGCGCTTTACTCTTCGGGAGTTTCAGATTGAGTCCGTGCTTGGCCGCGAACTCCTTTCCATAGTCAAACAATAATTCCTCGCCTGCGTCGATATCGCGGAGGGCGAAAAACTTGATTCGATGCTCCCCATTGACCCAGAGAATTTTAGCTTGACAGTTCTGTCCGTGTTCGGGGGAAGAAGCATGGTTGATAAAGCGTGTTTTATTGCCGAGGTAGTGGCCGTCGAGAACCCAGTCGTGGTTGAGGTCGAAGAGGAAGGACACAAAGTTGTGGTCATAGATGACACCTCGTCGATCGGCTTCTCCGTGGGAGATAAGCTATAGGGATTAGTGGAATCCATAAGACTAGCAAGAACCCACTTACCTCGCCAACGTATTCGTCAATATAGCTGTTCTTGGGTATAAATTCACCCACATACAAACCATGGCCTGCAATCTGACTTGTACCCGCTATCGTGGCTTTAGGCACATTTCTTTGTATCACGCAATTTTGGCAGCCCTTAGCGAATAGATCGTCGTTATATCTATTCGCTGGGTTCAATCGTTCCAAGGCTCCGCAAAGACAATGTGGACCGCATTCTCGGTTTAGCTGTATACAGATACATGAGTCTTTTTCGCAGAGTTTGCCACTAGAACGACAAGCACACCCAGTGAAGCGACGAGGGCAGTCATCTGAGCAACTGCATATATCTTCGCAAAGGATACTTTTGCGAAAACATTCACAATTTGTGTCTTTGGAGCAAGGGCCGGCATGGTGGCACTAAAGATGTTAGACAAATTCTCGAGAAAAGGCGAGGTTAACTTACAGGCTCGGCTTGTGTCATCTCTTCATGCAGATGCATCATTGTCATCGCTTGCCACTCGCCTTTCAACTTTCTCTCTTTATTGTCGTACCAACTTGGACGGTGTTTCTCGATTTCGGCCTTTGAGAGGGCGACATGGGGAATCAAGTCGATCTGCATGTGTTCTTGTTCTTGTCGATCGCTGCAAAGTATCAATTAGCGCAAGTTTCTCGAACGCGGTCAGGCAGTGAGTGCAAACAAAACTGCGGAGTAAAGAAAATTACATACATTTCTCGAAAGACCTGGCAACAGGGTATACTCAGAGAGAAAGCAATATCACAGCATCGACCGTGCTTATAGCTCAGAGAAAAAAGCATCAGATTGATGTCACTGATATCACCCTCCGTGAGTAGGCGAGAGACTTCACTGCCTGCTCCAACAACAAGGTGACAATCTGAGGAACATGGTGCTCGGATTCGTTTCGTTTCGTTTCCACTTCTAGTTGCATTCATGTTTGCCCGTCTCTCTGAAACCTTTCGCAATAGATCCTGAGCTTGGATGGTAATTCGTTCAGGTTTTGTGAGAAACTTTATATCTGTCTCTTTCTCGTTATCCTCTTCTTCGTTGGCTTCGTTGTCTTCGTCGTGGTCGTAGTTTGTTACCGCAGAGAACTCCCCGTGTGTTTGACAATCCAGTGCCCCGCAAATCAAGCATATCAAGTTGGTGTAGGTTTCAACGGCGAACATAGGACCTTTGGCAGCAGGCTGTGAGTGGTCCATAGATCTTCGGCTGGTTTTGTACAATTCCATTTCTAACAACTCCTTTATGCGTTTTGTTGACAAGAGAACCTCGCATAAAGGAATGTCAAACAGGCCTTTGAACGCCATGTCAAAGCTGCCACACAACTTGCAAAGCTCCTCATTGAGTTGGGTTTTGAGTTTGGTAATCAATGGAGATGCCTTCTTATATGCTCTCATTAGTCCTTTCTGTTTCTCCTTGATGTATATCCCAAACTCTTGTCGTGTAATCAGGTACTTCTCAAGATCATGTTTCGTGCACTGGATATTGCCTTCCTCGAGCCAGAAGTCAACGTTAACGTGGAGGCGCTTCCGATACTCCGTCTCGCTGCTCGTCTCCTCTTTTTGACGGTATGAGTATGCTTTCTTTAGCTCCTCTTCCAGAGCCTTTCCCTTTTTGGTTTGTTCATTTTCCTGGGGCATAGATCGGAGTCTTTCGTCATCCGGGGATAGCAAGTTTCGATGAAAGAATGTTAGCGAGGTATAACGAGGTATAAGTTCATAATCAGGCACGATTCTCTTCGACATGGTGTAAGTAGTAGATGAGCCACCTTTATTCTTTTGATCAGAAGACTGGCGAGATTAGTGTCAATAGAGATGGAATGAGTGAAGTGTAACTCACCAGGGTTTTGAATACATGTGAGTTTGGGGCCTTCGCTAGCGCCGCATCACTCTCAATCGACTTCATTGAAGCAAATGGAGAGACTTTATCTATGAACCGAGATTGGACTTGCGCTTTAAATGCAGTTTCACTCGCATCCTCCAACAGGAAATGTACGTTGAAAGCGTGATTAGTCTCCATTTCTTTCTTGAAGCTACGAAGTATTTCCTCAATGTTGACATCCGCTTCGACAGGTGGACCGTTGGCTGGTATACTGTTCCTGCGAGAACCTCGGGGACTTTGGAAATGTCTTCTTGATGTGTGCTGTGCTGTGCCACTCAAAACTTTCAAGTTGTAGCTGTCAACCTGATTCCTAACGCGACTAGATGGCCTAGAAGAGGAATTGGAACGAGTACTTGGGCCACCAGCACTAACACCACTAGCCAACTTTCCCCCCTCTTTTAAGAGCTCCCGGGCTTGTGAGTCGGGAGATGTAGTATTGAGCTGACCATCGAAATCTTCGTCAAAGGTCGGCGCAAGAGGCGTAGTAACTCGGGTTGCGGGTTGTGAGAGCCTGCCCCTGGGTTGGAGAATGTTTCGTCTGGGTTGTTCCGCCTCCGGTGATATGCTGTTGCGCAGTGATTCTAAGTTAGAGCGCGATTTCTCTGGTCGAGCTTCTTTTGGCAGCGGTCGTGTACCGTGTGGCTTAGACTGTGGGCTCGTTGATTGAGTTTCTTTTGATTGTGGTCGTGTGCTACCTAAATTAGACTGTTTTGACTCGGGAGCTACACTCTTGTGCTGTAGTTGTATGGTTTCTGGCTTGGACCGTGGCTCTGATCGCGCTTCTTTCGACTGTGGCCGTGGAGCAACTGGCTCAGGCTGCGATATTCCTGATTTTGATCCATCTGAATCAGGCTCATTTCTTGGACGCTTTAACTGGGGAGTTTTGGTGGCTGGTGATGCCAAACCTTGTTTTTGTCGTTCTAAGCCTGATGGATTTGGGGAGTTGCTTGCTGGGTAGTCACCAGAGACGGGAGAAGAAATTCTGAAACGAGGTTTTGATGCTGGAGGATTTGGGTCTTTCCGAGTAGGCTGCGAGGATTCGGGCGAATCCGTTATGGCAGGAGAGACAACATCTCTCTCGCCCAAGGTCAATCTCCTAGAAGAGACCGCGGCATTGGTTGAAGAAGACGGCGCTGATCTGGATATACTTGACGCGTGTGGTCTGCTAGGAGTATCCTTGGATGAGGAGGATGCAGGTGGCGTCAGTCTAGAGAGACTTGGTTTGTTTGGCCTGGTAACGTTCGCTTTACTTGTGGGTTTTCTGACAGGAATTTCAGGACCATCCTTTGTAAGGTCGATGACCACCTTCATCTTGGGCCTCTCCTCCGGTTCAGGCGAGACTAAATCGATAGAAACGATATCCTTTGGTGGAGCCATGGCAGTGAAGGTTAGGTTGGGCTGAGAGTGACTGCCTCTCTGGTGGCTAATGGATCAGTCCTACCAAAAGGGGTAGTTGGCTTTAAAAACGAGGGTGCGTCTTGGCCGACTATTACGGCGGTTAGTCTAAGAACATCGCGGGTGAATTTGGCTATGTAAACAGTATTGAAGGCTGGATAGCCGAGCGTGAAATACTCACTTGAAATCGAGAGTCATAGTCTTAACGGCGTTACCAAGATTTTTCAAGACAAATAGGTAAGATGGCGAGAGGGTCGGGGGGATGAGGATGTTGATATTTGGAAGACATGGTAACTCACGCTGAAGAAGGTGTTGAGTCGAGGACTCACCTCACATATGGGAGCCCAACCTACCTATGAGGTTGTTTGCACAGTTGACGAAACAGGGGTCCGTGCTAGTGATCACGTGCCAGTATAAAAGTTTTATCCCAACATCTAGAAACTCTGTTGATGTTTTTTTCTGTTAGTTATCCGAAATATCAGTCATTTCAAGGCATACAGCAGATGCATGGTGTTGGAATTGGGGGATGGTGTAGAGCATCACGTGCAACTCAATCGTTCCTTCCCAAGCTAGGTAAACCAAGTCTCGCACCTCAACCCCAACAGCAGGAGACTCCATTGTTACAGAATTATACAGATCTCTTCCATTTATTCCGAATATTTATGCGATCAGCAGACCAAAATAACCTTCAGAGACGATCAACCGCGTACTGTCGGGGTGAGATCGTATCTTAACCCATAAATAGACAAACCTCTCTTCTAACATGGTTTTCTAGGTACGAACACCAGGTACAGTCGATCCTCGCAGATTACCGACTGCCATATCAATACTCGAGCTCGGTCGGCTGATGACGGTTACCTGGCTCGTAGATACCGCAACTGTCCATTCCATTCCACGCCGTGGTAAGAAGGCGAGAACGAACCATACGGACAACGGACCGGAAATTTTCTCCTCAATTGCCCTCATGCTTCTTCTTTCGAGGCAGGGAGAAGAGAAGTAGTAGTAGCAAGCTCTACAACCACTTCGCCTTCGCCAACCACGCCTTATTGACAACCCACCACCTCCATCATTCCCCTCAATTCCACCAAAATGGATGATATCGATAGCACAGGGCTCAGAGTGGTGTTGTACGGAGCGCAAGTCTATCGTGACACTTCATCCACCAGTTCACAACGCAAAGATCATGTTGGTCACAACTCATGTGGAGAGGGGAGGGGCAGCAACCAGATGCAGGCTGTTTCATTCACTTTTTGACGGCACTTCCGTCTGTGCAATCAAGGGTCACTCGTGGCATTGGAACGAATTGAGGCAGAAGGAGAGGCACAGCACCCACCCAGTTGCCATTTTACCATATATCAGCCGGATTAGGGCTGCATTGGCTGGATTTATCCACAAGGCCTTCGCGAAGACATTCGCCTTTCTGTTTCAGCGAAAGGGAAGGGCTGCAGCGAGATCGAAGCAGCATTTGTTATGAGTCTGTCAGCCGATTTCAAAGCCATTCTCGGACATGATAAGCAAGTGGAAGCATTTGGCCCGTTCTTCCCGTTTCTCGGGCATATTAATATCGCCTATTTGGAGTTGCAAACTTTTGCTTGCTGGTGTGTGTCGCACGAATTTTAGTTAGCTGCTTTTCTGCTCCTGCGTCGTGTTTTCTGCTTTCGGTGTTTTCCTCAGCTCTGATTTGTTTTACCTGGTCATCCATCTTACGAAATGCAACCTTTGCATGGCTGCCAGGTTCCCGTGTCTTGGGCCTGATATCTCAGTCCTTTGCGCAAGGAATAAGACATGTTGCTCCGAAGGAACATTGGAAGCTGAATGGAAGGCATGCCGGCACGTTCTGCGGCCAACCCTACTAACCGCAAGCCGCAGAAGGCAGAAGCAGGCGTGTTGTGCGGGAAGCCATGTGTTCCAGAAGACGTGGAAGGTCTGAATCTTGGTTCATGGCGATATCAATACTTAATCCCACCAGGCTGTTGGACTGGCTTTTTTCGACATATAACTTATAAACTTCTGACTAACAACACTGACCACCAGCATTTCGACTCCATTTAAACACACGGTCCTCGAATGCCGGCGATCGTTGATCATCATCTCCCGTAAACCCTGGTTTATCTCGGCGCTATGTACCCTAGTGGGGAACTAGGCTTGTCGGTCGATAACCCATGGATTCAAAGGAGGGGACTGCTCCGTCCCGTAAGTACAACGTAGTAAAATCTACAGGAGATGCTGAAAATCTAAACCTGATTCAAACTTGCTACGTCAGCTATCGATAACGCAAGTGTATTCTCCTTACGAGTCAAGCGACAAGAGCAACTCTTTAACGTCAGATCAATGTCTCAACAGCGTCTCTATATCCCCATGCTGTCCACTGTTCTAGTTTCACTTCCTTCCTAAGAACAGTCGGGAGATATTATGAGCGAGTGCTTTCACATTTCCCTTTTACCAGGGCTCTATTTCCTCTTACAGTTGCTTGAAACGAGAAATTGTATTCCTTCGTCTATTCATACTTGATATGATACATAATTTCGCAGATTTTTCGGCTCCGATCTGTGGCATGCTCTTTTCGGCTCGAATTCAAAATCTTGTTCCTGTTGCCTTCTTGTTACAGTCATGCAGTGTCAACGGCGAGCGTTCTGTATTTCGATTTGGCGGGGTGGATCGCGGGAGTCTGTGTTCTGTTCATCTCATGGACCGAGTCTTGATTGTTGCGGCTTCAACGGTTGAACTTCGTGCTCGTGCCTTTGAACGAAGAACGAGCTACGGAGACGACACAGTTTAGGGTTTTAAGGCAAGGAACAAGGAACGGCACGGAGCCAGTCAGTAGTTTGACAGGCATTAAGGTTGTCGCCGACTCGTCGGGCTTGACAAGCGAACGCAACAAGTTTTTGATTGTGATTAAGAGTAGTAACTGCCAATAATATTAATGCAAAAGATGGGGCACTATCGGTACGGAGGGTTCACCTAGAGTTATTCCGAGTCAAGATTCAAATCAACGATATTCTGCCTTGCAAGGTACGGAGTACAAGCCGAACAAGCCAGCTCTTCGACGGCAAACTCGCGGGACTCGGCCCAGCATAGCCTGGACTTGCACACCACGAGCTAGAGTGACACCATTGGAATGAGTTTGGGTTGTACCATTACACCGTTGCACTTTGTCGCACAGCTGCGGGATACCCTGCCGCTGTGTAATAGAGGGCCTTGCTTGGGTCAATCTGTCAAAATCCAAAAGTTCGCCAGGAAGAAGCATATCAGGACTCACGTATGGGTCATGTTTGATTCCACAACTTGGGATCTACGACGAACCTCTCGCGAACCTTAATCTCAATCTCAAGTTCACACGAAGCTCGTCCGGAGTCTCAGGAGTCAAAACTCAGGAGTTTGTTCGCACTGACCGTGTCGAGGTCTGGGAGCACGTTGTAGCTTGTAAAAGTGGGCATGACAGATATTGACAGCGGGCACCCGCGTTGCCAATGTCCAATGTGTGTTGGAACGAAGACCGAGCACCTCTGCCTGAACTCAACCCTCAATTCTTCACAACGACGGCCGACGACCTTTCGAGTTGTTGGGAGAGATGATGGATTTCACAAAACCTCACTGAGAGACAATTGCATGCTAGGAATTGTATTAGCCCTTGAACGGTGAAATTGCCTCGTTCATTTAATCCTATCATTTTGATGAGGGTGCAATTCGCTCGCCATACCGCGTACGCTCTTACTTGTTGGCTCTCCTCCTCCAGTCTCCAGTCCAGAATCCAGACAGAACCGACAACTTCCAGCCGGCTTCAAGGCTCATGCACCTCCCCAGCCAGAGCAGCCAGAGGATCAAACCCTCACCAGCAACAGCCGTCCTCGACAGGCCCTCCCCTGACCACGCTCGGCTCGGTATCCAGTGGGCTTCCATCCTCGCCCATCCTTCTCCTCAGATCTTAAGGGATCCTCTCCTCTCCTTCGTGCTGCTGCACCTTCTGCCTGCACCTGCCGCTGCCGACGCCACTAGAATACAACTTGCTTTTACCCTCCCCGGTAGAAGCTTCTCTTGCCTTCCCATTGTCCATCCAGCCCAGTACAGCAGACCCCGGGTGGCCAACTGGTCATTTTTGACTTCCCACCGCCCAACGCGCCAGAGCAGCAGATGAACGTAAAGTAGGCTTAAAGGCTTAAAATGTTATGCAGGAACCACTCCAAGAAGGTGTGATCAGGGGTTGAGCAAACGATGGACCAGGCTAGGATACTCAAAAGAAGAACTCCACCACTCCTTATTACCTCCGCTCCGCAACCCTGAACCCCACTGAGTGGCCCAATAACCAGTTCATCCAGGACTGGACAGTGGACACCCCCTTCCCCCCCATGGACAGTGGACGGTGGACACACTAGACGGCAGCAAGCACACCCAAATGGAACCCAGCATGGAAGCAAAGCACCCCCTCCCCCAGGCCGGTCGGCCAGCCAGGCTCGAAATTTCTTCATTAATGACTTACTCCCATTCCCGCACCCCGTTCGCTGCTCTGCTCTGCTCCCTGAGTTTGCCTCCCCTTCCCCCTTCGCTTCCCCTTCCCCTTCCAAGCCAAGCTTGCTACTCTCACTCGATCGAGTCCGTTTCGAGCCCCGGCGATCGTTGTCTTATTGATGCCGTCTCTCCAACTTGGCTTTCTCAACCGCATCTTTTGTTTTCCAAACTGAACCTCCCACTGTTCAAGCTCGTTGACATTCGGCCTCCTCACTGCGCCTGTGAGCGCCAGCGCCAGCGCAAGCAGCCGAAGCCGTTCTGCAGCCTGCCAATCCCCGCACAGAACCACCACCGCACCAGGAATCCTCCCAGAGAGCGAGTCTCCGACTCCGCATTAGATGGGACGAGACGGCCGCAGAATAATTACGACGCGACGACCCATCCAGATACTTTTGTAGCGCGACGCCAGAGCCAGCAACATCCAAGCTCTTCTTTCGTGCCATCTTGTTAGCTGGGTCGAAGAACTTGTCGTTCCAACGAATGGAACGATCAGGGAGGACCTATCAGCTCGGAATTCACGTACGTTCCCCGTTAGTTCGTCCGTCATGGCGACTCCCAACCCACCAAGCCCGCCATTACCAACGAGAGAACAATGCTTCTCCTTATCCGAGGAACAATGCCAGAGGATATTGATGCATCGCGACCCAAATCATGAGAGGGCGAACAAGAATTGGGAATTGGTGCACCAGTGTGAATTGGTTCGACTCTACATGACTATGATTAGCTTCCCACAGATTCGAGACTACATGAAGCAGAAACTGGACTACTGGTGAGTACATGTGGCACCCCTCCGAGACAATATCTTACGCTGTTGTTTAGTTACAAGACGTACGCCAATCGATACAAGGACTGGCATCTACCAGTCGACCGATGTGAGCGGGAACAAGCCGTAAGGGAGCTCTTCGCATTGGTCTCAGACTCCTCCAACTATCAAACCACATCCTCTGCCTTATCCACAACTTCGTCGAGGCTACCCATTCGACCACTCCAACCACACCCTAATATCCCTTTACCACCTTTACCTCAAGTTCCGCAACGGACCCCATACAGCGTGCCCCAAGACTTCTTGTTTTCCACGAGTCGGCAACGCAATGTTCGAGACTCGGACCAAATGTCGATTGCAACGACCGCAAGTAGTGCAACATGGTCATCTGGAAGTGCACAATCGTACTATACTAACCAAGATGATACGTTCTCTAACCCTCGCTTCTCCATATCCACCTTTAACTCATCATTGAGTTCGGGCAGTCAGGTCTCCATGCCCCCGACCTTTCAAGGACGCCTTCCGTTAAAGCCACCAAAACATGACTACAGGTATGGCTGTTGGAACAACGAGCTTCGCGTTATTCCTTGCGGAAAAGATCACAGTCAACTTCGATGGAATATTCCCTTCACAAGCTGTCAAATCTGTGGGTTCTCACGGTGGCACGCACTAATGTTACAAGCCCGCAGTTTGGACCTGCATACCTTTACTTCGGCCATGGTGAGCTTAAGCAACGAATGCAAACCGGATTTCGCGGGCAACCACTCGTTGCATTTTCTGATGGCGGCGGGCGTGAGTATGGATTATTTTACTCAGCCAATGACCGATATCAGTTGTCGACAAAATGTTTTTGGTCAGAATCCACTACATGTTCTCGATCCCCAGGATTTGGATGATGATCTGATTGGGTTCCTGGAATTGTTTAAAGCGAGGGAACATCCGAAGGGTCTTCTATTGACGCAACGCGATATTAAGGGTCGAACACCGATGCATTATCTTCTACGGAGACCTTTAGAGAGATCGATGTATACAAAAATTCTGAAAGTCTTCCCATACGAACACCATCAACTCCGTACATTCGACACTTCGGGGCGAAACGCAATCATGCTCATGAAGCGAGCAGCAGCCGACGTGAAAATGAAATACCCAGCCGAATACGTCTGTCTCCAAGATGGAATCACAGATACGGAACTGTACCAATCTTCAGGCGACAACACGCAGCATGGGGATCGCAATCTCTACGGCTTCCACGACATCGCGCGCGGAGCGAGAGGTACTTCTTATCTGATGGGAAATTTCTTCGAATGTCGGATCTGTCAACAGACTAATTCCCACTCAAATTCGTACCTGGATCAGATGATTTGCGCGTGCAAGTTTGGACGGGATCGCAATGGACCGGATGAGAGTGGGATGACGGCTGCGCATGCTCTTGTTACGCAGGAGAGATGTAATAACGATCCTGAAATGACTCCTGAAAGTCCTGCACAAACGGCTCAGTTGCTGAAGGTTTTGATCCCACCTCATGATCGGACATTGAGGGAGATCCTTCATGTTCTTGATCGTGAGGGGAATAGTCTTGTGCATAATATTGCTGTGAGGGGACTGGATGAGTTGCTCCAGTACGTGCTTGATTTGGAGGAGCCGAGTAGGCGGAGGAGTATGGTGAACGCCTGCTCGAGGGGACCGAAGGGACATTCTGTTTCTGTTCTTGCAGCTGTGCTTGCCAAGATTGAGGATACCGTTGCCAGTATCAAAGTCACACATGTCACGGGAGATAGCAGAGTCAAGACTAGACTCGTGGAGAAGAGTAATCGCCTGACGAAGATCAAGCATATCCTTCTCAGGGCGGGGGCAGAGGTTCACCCGAATATCACGACGAGATGGCAGATTTATTGGCCGTCGTGAGTCGGGATCCGATCATGAAGGACATCTATATTAACTATACAACAACCCATACGGCCTAAGGTCTTATAACATAGCAAACATCAACGACTTTCCGGATATATACCACCAGCTCCATGCACATACCACACCATTAGCATATAGCCACCACGAACAAGCACATCCAAAAACCATTGAGCGAGCGGGCGAAATATCCAGTTAGCATTCTGTTTACCTACGCACTGCAGCACTGCGATTTTTTACGACGATACCCTCTTGTATTTAACGCTAGTACTGTTTACTTCTTTCTCGTATACCTATTTACTTTTTTATTGTTGTTTTGTGTTCATCTTTTCTTACTTTTGCTCTCGATACCCTTTGTTTCTTTTTCGTTTTTTATCTAGGGAGTGGGTGGTTTTTACAAACTCTTCTCTACGCAACGTTTTTTGTTTGTTTATTTTTGGAATTGCCAGTTTTTATTTCGGTGGGATATTTTTCGTCGTACAAAAATTTAACCTCGACAAATGCATTTATGAAGGGGGGATTTTGTTTTTTGTTGGAAAAAAGCTCATTTTTTTAATAGAATGTAATTGTACGGTATTGGTATTGGTATCTGTGTTTCTGGGATTGGATGGATGGGGTGGCTGGGGTGTATATATATGCTAGGGGACGGGAAGGAAAGGGAATGGAAAGGGGGTAAGCCGAGGGGTGTAAGATGGACTGGGGATGGATGGTGGGAGAGGGGATTGGAATGGGATATATGGAGGGGACCTTGGACCTTTTTATCACAAATTATACAAATCTTTTGGGATATACGAATTTTGTGTCTTCTTTCTCGTGTTCCTTTGTTTTTGTTTACTACACGGAGGTACCTTGACGCTACTAACGCACAACCACATCCTAGCGCAGCCACACGGCACACTAATGAAACCGGAATTGTGAGTTCGAGGACCTGACCTCGGAAGGATGCAAGCTGGCTGGTTAAGTTTGAGGTTGAGTCGCAGAGAAATGGAGAGGACCGAGGCCTGGTGTTTCTTGGGGGTTAGGTACTGAATCAGCTACATGACGTCAGTTTCCGAGGTTCGTGTGTTTGTTTGTTTGCTGATTATTGCTGAGAGGCCATAATAAAGGGTCGTAGAATTAGAGGTGGGATGATTAACTTTACTACTCGTATATCAGAAAAACAAGTCAAGTGATTTTCCATACATCCCAGCAAGTATGATTCAAGGCCCACTGGCCCAGCCTGCTAAGCTTGTTGATCTTGTTCGGCTATCTAGTTTTCTCCCTCGATCTTCACTCGTGGCCATCCCGGAAATGATGGAGTTTAATAAATATGGGTTGCCGGTAGATGCTATGGGGTAAGCATTTCTGTGGGTTCGTTTTGTGTCTCATAAATCATACTCGTAACTGCCTTCCCCGACATTATTTCGAGGCATTTCAAATTGATTACTCTAGATATCTAGATCATCTGAAAACATTGTCCTTGATCTTGATATTTGGCACAATAAAGATGACTTCCAAGTTGATTTAGAAGGGAAGAACAATTAGCAAAGGTACCACCCACTACCGGTATTTACTGCCACTTTTTTGTCCACATTGGGGGTCTTTTGAAGATGGCTGAAAACAAGCGCAAGGAGGTTGCTTGTGAGAGTCTGTGACAGTCTGTGAGAGTTTGAATTTGGTGGTCTGATTTGCTGAAGGTTTTTGTGGTCTAACCAGAACCGTCCTAGCCCGCCTAGCCCGCCTCACTACGTCACCATCTTACTCCCCTACTCTGCACACCTCATCAACAAACTGGTCGCCCTCTGCTCTCTCCACCATAAACAACACTCCTCAACCCAAAACAACTGATCTGCAACTGAGATATCTAGAATTCTGCTACCAGAGTAAATCAGATCAACAAAGAGACTACTACAACCCGAAAACCTCTACCACCGCAATCATGCATCGCACATATTCTATGCGACAGTCGAGGGCTCCTACCGTACGTTTTCCCCTCAACGCGCGCCTTTCGAGATAGCTTCATATTCTAACTCGTATTCTCCAGGCCTCGCAACTTCAAAACCCCCCTCCACCATCGTCGAGCACCAAGTCTGGCAGACTCTTTGGCAAGGGCGGAATTGGTTAGTTTTGATTTTCTATGACGTGTCGACATACCATCTTTCGCCCCAGCAAACACATCCGGGTACCCAAGACAATTGCGAATGGCTTCGCTTCGATATTCAAGGTTCATGAGGGTGATTGCACTGGTTGTTCTTGAGGCCATTCCCAGCTGTTTGGTACATTGTGGAGGGTTGCACATCGCCGGCTCAACCGGGCGCCTTCGAAATCGAGAGAAACGGGAGTGTTGATTATGGTGCATACGCTAACATTACTACGCAGGCCATGCTCTCCGCAAACAAGCCGCCGGTCAATTCGGCCCGGACCTTGCAAAGAAGCTCACCCAGCTAGTTAAGATGGAGAAGAATGTCATGCGCAGCATGGAATTGGTCGGACGCGAGCGCATGGAGGTTGCTGTAAGTTATCTTACCCGGCGCATATCGATCAAAAGCTGACAAGAGTAGCAACAACTTTCCATCTGGGGAGAGGCATGCGACGACGATGTTTCCGACGTCACAGATAAACTCGGCGTCTTGCTCTACGAGATTGGCGAGCTGGAGGATCAATATGTCGATCGTTACGATCAATATCGCGTCACCATCAAGAGTATCCGAAACATCGAGGCCTCCGTCCAACCCAGCCGAGACCGTAAACAAAAAATCACCGATCAAATCGCCCAGCTGAAATACAAGGAACCAAACTCCCCTAAAATTGTTGTCCTCGAACAAGAGCTCGTTCGCGCCGAAGCCGAGTCCCTCGTTGCTGAAGCCCAACTCTCCAACATCACCCGCGAGAAACTCAAGGCAGCATATACATATCAATTCGATGCCCTCCGCGAGCATTGTGAGAAGCTTGCCATCATCGCTGGCTATGGAAAACATCTCCTCGAGTTGGTTGACGATACACCTGTCACACCTGGTGAGACGCGCGCAGCCTACGACGGATATGAGGCTTCCAAGGCGATCATCCAGGACTGCGAGGACGCGCTAACGAACTGGGTCACCGCTAATGCAGCGGTGAGTTCGAAGTTGAGCGTCAGAGCTAGGACTTTGAGTCAGCGACGTCGAGCGCAGAGAAACATTGGGGAGGGTCATGATCTCTCGGGTCAAGACCAGCCCCTTAATGATCGCGAGTCTGGATTGTGGGTTCCCGCGAGCGCACACAAGGGTGACGAGTACGAGGATGAGGAGGAAGATGAGGAGGAGGTTGGAACGAGTATTCATGATAGCACTGTCAACGGAGAGACTCGAGGACGTCAGGAGACTCTTGCTGCATAAGCTTGAGAATGAGTATTCACGGATGAGAAGATGATAATGTACTGATAATTGGGGAGAGCGGAGGTAATCACTGAACAGCAATCTATGACAAGAAAAACGGATGGGTCGTGTTTTGGAGGGTGGATGGGTGGTGGGGTGTTTTTTTAAGGGCTTGGGAGCAAGGGATGGGAGTTTTTTATATCCATCCTTTTCCTCTTTTTCATTTTGCCCTTGGGGGATTTGGAACTTTGAGTGGATATTCCCAGGCTTGACGGATACTTTTGTCTCTAATTTTTTGTTCTTTAAGTAATAAAATTGTATGAATGAATTGTTTATTTTGTTTATTTTGCGTTTCAGATGAGTGAGGTTTGTTGTCAATTTGGGGCAACTTCTAACAGTCCCGACCTATGTCACCAGTTTAGGCATTCCACCTAAGTTTTTAGAATTGGTATTAACGTCTTTTGGGGACTTCGAACCCGTCGGATTTAAACTAACGATGGACAACTAAAGTAGAAGAGAATTCAGGCTCCAACAGCTGTGATAGCTCATTAAACTGGTTCTCCTATGTAATATCAACAACCTGTTATCTTGGATTGTCGTGCCAATTAGGAGAACAAACGGGAAATTCATCTAAACAACCACACGTGATCTTATCAACAACTCCGGAAATCGCTCCCCTTTCTGCCACCAAGCACCTTCACCGCTTTCCTAATTTTCAAATCTTAAGATCAGATAAGATCGCTGCACCTTGAGTGACGTACCCGGTGGTATGGTCACGGATTCGTTACAACCATGCTCTTATTCAACTTACTCTACCTTCTCACCTGTTACATCTCCTTAGCATCCGCGCGAGCCGACTTCTCAAGAGACGACTTCTGCTTCGTCGCTTGTCAACAAATCCTTCGTGGTGTCCGATTTAATAGCACGAATCCGACGACCGGAGATTTCTGGCCGCCATGTGGGAATGAACTTGAGTACAAGTCTTTATATCTCTGCACTCGTTTGTCTTGCACGGACGAGGAACGGGAGAGGGGGATTGATGGTGTGAATGAGGAATGTCGGAAGTTTTCGAGTGTGCCTGTTTTGCCGTATGAGATTATTGAAGGGTTTACGGATGAGGTGGTTGAGAAGTTGAGGCATTTGGAGGCTGCGGATATGGATAGGATGGATCCGAGGACTTATAATGAGGTTCTTGTTCCATCGGAAAAACTCTATGGGTTAGCCTGGGGTACTGTGGTAAGTTTTTACATCTCTCTAGTATCTCGCTTGCTAATTTCCTTTCGAGGATGCTGCATTCTTCGAACTGAAAATTCATATCATATATGGCATCGCTATGTATATTTTCTGGGTTTTAGTTATTGTCATCGGACTGTCTACTCGCTTGTTACGATTCTCACTTGATTCTACGAATCGAAAACGACAATGGCAAGCGGTTCCGAGCGAGCCTTTCTCCGGCAACTCGGTTGCTAGGAAAGCATTTTATCCTTACACGTTATTGAAAAGATACATCACTGTACCAGCAACCTTTGGATTCACTCATGCTCAAGCAAAGGGATGGAGTACAATACCAACACGCATTCAAACTATCACAATCGCAGCTTTCACAATCATAAACATCCTTCTTTGCTCCATAAGTTACCGTGTCTTTGAAGATAATCTATAGTACGTTGCTCCTCTGTTGCTTATAGTCGAAGGGAATAATCTAATCATTTTTAAGCTGGCCGCATATATCAACTCAAATGTGGAGATACGTGGCCGATAGAACTGGGATTATCTCAACAGCAAATCTAGCTCTCATCTGGGCGTTTGGAATCAGGAACAATACTCTCCTTTGGTTGACTGGTTGGGATTTTGCTACCTATAATAATTTTCATCGTTGGATTGCTAGAATTTCTACTGTTCAAGCTGTTGTGCATTCTGTTGCTTATACCGTCCTAATATTCGAGAGTATGTCTTCAAATCCCCGAGCCGATCGTCGCGCTTCTCCTTTATTCATTCTGCTCGGTTCTAAATTCCTACAGGAGGAACATATTCAGAAGCATGGAAACTATATGCAGCTTACTACAAGGGTAGGTGGTTTGTTGCAGGCGTTCTGGTTGGTTTATCTCGTTCCATTTAACCTCGATGGCTTTCTAACATAACCCAGGCGACAATATTTATGGTTGCTATATGCTGCTTTTCAGTCTACCCATTACGTCGGAAATTTTACGAATTGTTTCTCATTTTACACATCATCCTCTCAGTGTTAGTAATAGCAACAATGTGGTAGTGAGTTTTTCCTTCCGCATCTCTGTCTCACACTAACAACATCCAGTCACGTAGAAATCTTCAACGGGGCATGGAACGGTTTCCTCTGGCCCTGTATATTCATCTGGATATTCGATCGTCTCCTCCGAGCTCTTCGAATTCTTCTCTTCAACCCAAGATTTTGGAACACAAAAGCACAAGTAACTTACGACCCAACATCCAACATCATTCGTCTCGTCATCCCACACTCAACTTCCTTCATCAAACCTCTCCCGGGAACATTCTACTTCATAACCTCTCTTAACGACAGGATATGGGAAAGTCACCCTTTCACACTAAGTTACTCCACCTCCCATCAAGCCCCAGATTCCCCCTCTTCTCTCGGAACAATCACACCCCCCTCCCGCTCACCAACCCCCAACCTCTCACGACACAACTCTTCAGATTCCGAATTCCAAACCCTGCTCTCGACCTCCGAAACACCCCCCTCCTCAATGGTCTTCATAATCCGTCCCTACAACGGCTTCACCTCCCGGCTCCTAAAATCCGCAAACTCTTCCCCAATACGGATGCTCATCGATGGTCCATACGGCGAAACACAGCCTTTCCATAAATATGAGAATATTCTCTTCATCGTAGGCGGAACCGGCATCGCCGTCCCTCTCTCCTATCTCTCCACCCTTCTAGAATCTCCAACCACAGTATCTATAAAAACCATCTGGGCAGTACGAGAGCACAAATTTCTAAGCGATGCTGTGACGAGGGATTTCAGAGATGCTGTCGGTCATAAGAAATTAAGTTTAGAAGCTTATATCACGCAAACTAGCGATGATAGTCACGAAGGGGTTGGGGTCCAGGATAAAGACGATCTTGGATTGAAAGTTCAAAGCGGACGACCGGATGTGTTTCAAGAAGTCGAGGAAGCGGCTAGGAATTCGAGGGGAGGGAGTTTGGCGGTTGTTACTTGTGGACCGGGGATGATGGCTGATGAGGCGAGGAGGGGTGTTGTGAATATGTTGGGGAGGGGGTATGGGAATCTGGAGTATTTTGAGGAGAGCTTTAATTGGTGAGGGGGTGGGGGAGAAGTTGTAAATATTTTGTGGATAGAAATAGAGAGTTTGATATGAAATATTATCTACTTTGTGTGTTTGATTCTATAGAGTGACGCTTGGAATTGAGTGAGAGTTAACATTGGTTGAAACGAGGAAGAATCCATCGAGAAGTCCCACGAAACGTAATATAGTGTGCTCCTTAGACTGTAACATTTTTCTTCGTCATCATTTCCTTTATTTGTTCATACACAGAGTTTGATCATCGAAATAGGGGTTTTACGGAGGAAGATCTTCAAGACTCGTCTTGATTTTTAAGTCCTGTACTCCGGCAATTTTAGGAACAAAGTGGAGTAATTTGCAGCAATTTGCCCGTTTTCACGTACTGCCAATGCTAATCAGTAAGGGACAAAACGAGAGAGCTCTTCTACTTGTATGGACATTTGTTGAACTTAATAGAGTAGAAGAGCTTTGGGAACAGGAAAGTAGTGATGATCTACTTTTAATAGTTTTTAGCTCCCTCTTTATACTCGTTGTGCTACTAATATTTTACGCGAGAACGAACGACGTCAGATGCCCATATTTACCCACTTTCCAAGCAATTGTGCCTCCCAAAGTGCCACGTTGCACCTTGAGGAGGCTATTCAAACTTGAAACATGTCAAAAAACCCCCCATGAGTAGGGTTGGTCGCTTGATGAGTTATATATATTGGACATAATTAGCTTTTTCTATAATTATATCATAATTAGCTTTCCATGATGATGCCCCTATTTTTAGTAGTAGAATACACTGGAAAATAGGCTCAAAAATGATGATTTCTACACTAATTTATAGGTAAAAAACCCCTTATTCTTCTTCTTCTTCCTCCTCCATCTCATTGGCTATTCTTACCCTTTCTTCTACAACTTGCTAGGGACAAAGTTGGATAAAAAAGAGAAGAATAAGGAATACAATAAGTGCTCTATCAGTGTACAGAGACAGCATATTGTCTAGGTGTGTAACAGTGTGTGGTTGTGGTTATGTTGTAGAATGTAAGCATTTTAGCCTGATGAAGCTGGGAATTAAGGTTGAAATTAGTGCCATTTCTTGGCTACTTATTGGCCTAGAAGCTTAAAGGTGGGTCCATTTCCACCCTTCCATTTTGGGCATCATCATAATATAATCACGAGCTTTTTAGATAATTATGTATAATTATATAAGAAGGTCCTAAATTATATAATTATCCCCTCAACTGCTATCAGGATCGCACTAGTCCGTGCCCGTACGTAAAAACGCTGCATTGAGCGAAGTAGAAGGTTGAAGTTGGAAAAAATTCAATAGAGAGGCTAAGAGACCTTCGAAGAAACTACCTATCAGCTTTAATGTTCTTTTCATAAATATTTGTTGAGCAAAAACAGGTGTAGAAAAAGGGTGCACGGATAGTGCGATCCTGATAGTAGTTAAGGAGATAACAACCCTATCCTCAACCTCGATTTAGATCAAGAAAGTCAAATCGGAAGATAATTCGAACGACAGATGCTGTTTGCAAATGTTCCTAGACTTTCTTGTTCAAGACAGCCCAGAGAAGCAATCTTTGGAATTTATACTACATACTACATAAGAGCTCCATCTCTAAACCTCTCCTCCACCTCCTCCATATCCTCTGTAAAATTCTTTGGTGCCTCGATAGAAGGTAGTACGCTATTGTTATCTGGTATAACAGGGTCTGACAGACTGGTAATATTAGACAGAAAGGATTCATCTCTACCCTCATCGAGTCCCAGATTGCTGATATCACCTTCATCCTCATCAAATTCCCCTGGATTGCTAATAGTATTCCCATCATTATAGAGCCCGTTATACAAACCGTTATCCGAGAAATGGTATTCAGAGTCTTCCAACTCGTCTGCAGCGGCTGCCATGCCTATAACTTTTTGGAGGAACCACTGCATTTCTAGTAGCGCCATACTTGGCAATGGTCTTGCTTCTGGATCATCGGTTGTTAGCTCGAAGAGGTCACCAGATTTGATACGGCGGTCTTCGGATTGGCGGCAGTCGATTAGGCAGGTTTCGTCATTACTCTCAAGATGTCTAGTTGACAGTGGTATAGTAGTAAGGTTGATTGTTGGCATAAGCTGGGGGTTTTTAGCTTGCCAAAAGAATTGGATCGTTAGGATTGTATTATCCTCAGAAACAGAGATTGGTTTAAGAGCAAATGCTCCTTCGTTCCAGAGGATATGTACATCCGCTGAAAGAGTAATCATATTTCTAACTGTTTCGAGACCTCGTTCCTCTGGGCCATCTGGGAAAATTACTGCTTCCCAACTAGTGATTTTTTCCTTAGGCCAGAAGTTCCTTAGCATACGCCAAAAGATATGACGTTTGCCAAACGTACCCTCTTCATTAGTAAAGAGACAGAAGGGATAGATGTGGGCAACTTGCACAGCCCTGGTCCCAGTAATCACACATCGGTGGTTGTCTCGTTTTGCTGCCTGTAATATATTAGGAATAGCTTTGTAAAGTAATAAGGAACTTACACTGTCGCGTGCTGATTTAGAGCGAGTGAGAGAGGTTTTTTGCCTTTTCGCTGGCGGAGTATTTGGGTCTTGTGGCGATGATTGTGATCTATGAAGGATTGGTGATGATCGTGGTGTTGTTGTAGCTGAAGCTGACCCTGGGATAGATTGATTCCCTGGGAAATGTTAGCTACGTGTTACAACTGAGTCCGATAGTACTTCTCTTACAGTTCGCTACCATTGTATAGGTTTGTCCAGCAGCTATGTAGACAATATCCGGATTAAGCTCAGCAGTCTGTACCAACAATGCTAGCTTTTGAACGTCACAGAGATGGCATGCTGCCCAAAAATGCGGGGGTATATCGCCGAGCGAAATTTGTAAGCGCCCTAAGAGATTGAGGCGTTCTTGGCTTGGAAGGTTACAGTCCTCAGCTGTAAATGGTGGCTCCTGGAATGGCGGCATAGCTGAGTCGCGATGTGGGATGTTGAGAAGGTAGGTAGGTATTAGAAGGTATAAGATTTGGCCAAATATAGTACTGACACACTTGTTCGCCCCTGTAAGCTTCCTTAGAGAGTGTTTAGCTTAGACTTTCACGTGTGTTAGCCTACTAGAAAGTTAGATTCTAACTTATATTAGAACTATATTTAGCTAAGATATCTATATAATCTAGTTAATTTAATTATATTATAGTAATCTATATTATCTACTAAAATATATCTAAAAATATAAATATAGCTTAAGAGATATTTCTATATTAGTCTTCTAATTAATATTAGAATATTAGAAATACTTTAACTACTAATATACTAAAAATAGTCTCTTTAATTAATAAAAGAAGAAAAAGAGATAGAAAGAGAAATATAGAAGTAGTTATAGCTTCTATAGAAGCTTTTACTTATTTATATTATTATAAGAGATATATTTTAAATATTATTTAATTATATAATTTATATATAAAATATTTCTTAAATACTTAAAAGTTAAATTAGTTAAAATTACTAATAGAATAAGAATAATTTAGATTAATAAATAAGTAATATTTTAGTTAATTAACTTACTTTTATTACTTATTTATACTAGTATACTAAAAAGTTAATATAGAAAGTAAATTTATTAGCTTTTATACTAACTATTAGAGCTTAGTATATAGATAGAGTTTCTTTAGATCTATCTATAAATAATATTATAGCTATAGTACTAGTATTCTTAGTATTCTTCTTACTAAGTCTTTAGACTATAGAATTTATTAGTCTATTCTATCTATCTATAATAGTATAAGAGACTAAGATTAAGGTAGCTAGATTAACTAGAGGTCTTAGCGAAGAGGTCTTTATAAGGCGAAGAGTATATAATAGTAACCTATAACTAAGTCGAAGCTAGTAATACTATAGATAGTTTTAGAAAGTATAGAGATAGAAAGAGATATTCGAGAGATTCCGATATATATAACTAGAAGAGTAGCTAGAGATAGAAGAGAGAGTATCGATTATTCTATATTATAATAGAATACTAATAGTTCTATTATATCTATATACTCTACTATTTATTTAGTTTCTTATAAATAGTCTTAGTATTTATAATAGTCTTAGTATTTATAATAGTCTTAGTATATATATATCTTTTAGTCTAGAGTTATATATTAGACTATTTTATAATTATCTTTAGATTATCTTTATTTTAGATTTATTTATTTCTAGTATTAGTATATTATATTTTAAATAGCTAATATAAATATATTTAGAATAGTAAGTATAATAAGTACTTATAATATAGTTATAACTATAGGTTTAGTAGTAGAAATACTTTATAGCTATAGAAAAACTATAGTTAATAATATTATTAAGAAGTACTTTATAATAAAACTTAATCTATCTAACTAAAGATATCGTTTCGATAGATTAGTTACTTATAAAGAGGTTTATAGCGTAGATTATTTACTTAGAGATAAACTTATTACTTATATAAAGTAGTTAAAGCTAAAAGGTATTAATAACTAAGTAAACTAAAGTTAAGTATAAAGCTTCTATCTAATAGTAGACGTACTAGTCTTATATAGAACCTTCGTTCTTCTAGAAGTCTCTCGCTATAGTAGAAGTCTCTATCTTCTATCTCGATAGAGACTCTAACTCTTCGCTTAGACTTCGATAGAGACTCTCTACCTCTATACTTCTATTATATAAGAACTCTATTACGTGATTCTTTATAATAAGATCCTATAACGCTAGATTAAGTCTATTATTACTATCTAAGAGTATTATCTACTAATAGTATCTTAATCTATTAGAACGCTATCTAGTCTTTACTTATCTATACTAATATATAATTTATAATATTAACTTATATAATCGATAATTAGAATAGTAATAAGGTTAGTAATAAGAATAAGAACTAGAGTAATAGTAAGAGAAGTAAGATAATATATAAGAATAATAGTAAGAATACTACTAAAAATATCTTTTATATTAGTTTTTAAAATTAAAAAATACTAATAGAGTATTATTAGAAACTAATAAAAAGATAGTTAGAAATTAGAAATAAAGATAACTTAATATATAATAGAAGATAGAAATCTAAAATAAAAATATAATATTAAATTAAGACTAGTAAGACGCTTTATTTAAATACTCTAGTAACTACTAATAAAATATAAGTAGCTTATATAATATAATAGTAAATCTAAGTTTCTTAATAGCTATAAGACTCTCGCTAGATAAGAGAAGAAGCTTAAAGAGAAGAAAGAGAAGGTAATAGCGAAAATTCTATATCTTTATAAATAAAAGAAATTTCTATAATATAGTTTATCACCGAGCGAGCTATATTACTAAGCGAGCTACTTTTCTCTACCTCTATATCTACTATCTAAGACATACGATTTCTCTATAATAAATTATATAGATTTATACTAGCGAAGCCTAGATTATCCTAGCTATAGAAGTAGTTCGATCATCCTAAAAAATAAGTATTCGAAAAGCTACTAACCTCTATAATATATCTAGAACGACTCTTACTTATTAAATAGCTAGCTAAACCTCTTATAACGAAACTACTACTAATTGTTATAAGCTAACTAAGATAGAAGAGGAAGTAATTATTCGATATATACTAGACTTAGATATACAAGGATTTACGCTCTAGCTTACTAGTGTTAAAGATATAGCGAATTATATACTTAAATCGCGAGAAGAGAGACGTATTAGAAAGCTCTAGATATATCGATTTATATAATATTAACTACGATTAAAGACGCGTTTTAATTACGTTTATAACTTTTAAAGAGCCTTATATAAAGATCCTAAGTAAATTAGCATATAGTTTTAGCTTATAGAGAATATAAGAATAAAATATAGAATCTAGAACTACGATTTCTATAACTTTAATAAGATAGGCTTTATAATAGGCGTTATTAGCCTAGCTATAGTTATTATATACGCTGATCGACGTAGTAGAGATAAGACAGTTTAGCTAGGTAATCAGGAATAGGCTATAGCGATTATTTATATTAATAGCGAAGGAGAGAAAATCTCTCTATTTTTAGTAGTCTAAGAGAAATATTATCTCTTTAGCTAGTATACTAAAGAAGGCCTTCTAGACGACTAGGTTATTAAATCGATAAGTAATAGATAGATAAATAATAAGATAGGCCTAGAATAGATATAACACTTTAATAAGTATACTACTACTTAGATAAAGAGTCTATATCGAATACTTATTCTTAATAGATATAAGAGTTATAAATTAGCTATATTTTAAGAGTACTATATAGCTAATAATATTATAACTCTCTATCTACCTTCTTACTTATCTTATCTTATCTAGCTACTTAATATAGAATGCTTTAGTATTCTTAAGTATATATATAGACGTTAAATTAAGCTCTTTATTAAGGATTATATTAACTATATTATAAAGATTAAGTTCTTTTTAGCCTTCTATATTACTTATAATTAGTTAATAATAACTTAAAATACTAAAGCTAGGTTTTATAAAGCTAGGTTAGTCTCTTTTAATCTATAGACAGTTATTTCTAAGCTTAATATTAGGTTATAGACTCTAATACCTTCTATAGACCTCTCTATAAATACTAACCTATAGGTCTCTTAGACTTCTTATAATCTAACTAAAGCTCTCTTATAGACTATACTAGTTAAAAATCGTATTACACTCTATTAAGGAAGCTTACTAATACTAATTTTTAAGATAGTAGCTATATTAGCTAAGAGTATAGAGATATTAGCTTATAAGGTAACTTTACTATTAGCTAAAGTCTAGACCCTTCGCTAGGTAAATAAAGCTCTTAGTAAACGTCGGAGAGCTAAAAAGACTCGAATCCGTCAAGGGAGTATACTTATTATAGAGAATGCGCAGGATGTATTAGCTTAAAAGAAGGTAGAGGAGTAGGCTCGACGCGATAAGCGCTCTAAGAAGAGTAGGTAAAAGAAGAGGCAGCTATTAAGGCGACGATGTAGTACTTATAGAAAGACTAGTTATAATATATAAACTTGTTAAGAGTCTATAGAACTAAATAACTCGTTAGATTCTAAGTAGTTTAGTAAATTAAATATATTATAGTTAAGTAATTATATATTAAAGAGGTTTAATAGAGAAAAGTAGCTCGCTCGGTAATATAGCTCGCTTAGTAATAAACTACGTTAGTACTATTATAATAATATAATTACTTATAGCTTTAAGTCTCTTTAGAAACTAGATACTACTAAAGAAAAGAAATATAAAGAGAGAGAATAAGAGAAGAGAGAGAAGAAGACTATTTATCTAGATATACTCTCTACCTTAACTACTTCTAACCTTATCTCTAATCTAGATCTTAACCTAGTCTTCTTTTTAGCTTTTTCTTCTAATTATAAGATATAGATAACTCTAGATTTTAAAGGTAGAACTCTTAAAGTTCTACTATATATTAGTTAATATTAGTATATTTAAGATAGAGAGATATTTTAGATTATTTATATTTATCGATAATCTACTAGTTATAGACTATACTATTAATAAATACCTATTCTAAGCCTTAGTAGTTATATATATCGCCTCGAAGGCTATTTACTATAGAATATCTCGTAATACTAGTATAACTTTAAAGTTATTAAACTACTTTTATATAAATAATTTACTATAATCCTCTAAGAAATCGACTAATTAAAGAACTCTATTCTATATTATCTATCTAATTAGATTACTAGGATCTCTTATAATCTCTACTTATTTCTAAACTTCTATTTCTCTTATTTCTACTAAATCTATTATTTTCGCTCTATCTATATATTTATCTTAATCTTATACTTATTAGTATTAATTAGAACTTTAAGAGTACTATTCGCTTTACTTTTAGTTATAGAATTAGTAGAATTATCTTTATCTTTAATCTATATAATATAGTTAATATCTTTATACTTAAATACTTTACGAAAGTATATAATATCTACTATAAGTCTCTTCTCTTTAGTAGTATCTAATCGAGTAAGATAATTATATAACGATCTCGAATCTATTACTAATAGTATATAGTTCTAATACTAGTATACTCTAGATAACTCTCTTATACTTTATAGAGCTCTAGTATAAGATATTATTATTACTCTAACTATCTATTAGAGTAATAAGATATCTAATCTAAGAGATATAGTTCTTATTATTAGTAAAAGCGCTATCTATAAAAACTATAATTTTAAGGCCGTCGCTTAATTTAATATATTTTAGACCTTGATCGAAATTATTAATCTACTATTAAAAATACTTATTTAATTAGCTAATCTCTTTAGAATCTAAGTCTATATTCTAGACTAAATATAAGAGGTTAAAAGAGGCTTTAGATTAGTATACGTCGGCAATATATACTTCTCGAGTCTATTACGCTCTATATTCGTTCTTATTAGTAGTAAGCTTTAATTTATCGATTTACTTCTTCTAGCTTAAGTATATCGATCTATCTTATACTATAGTAATATTATCTCTATTAAAGTTAAGAGAGTAATCTAGTATAAGTTCTTTACGTTTCTTAGCTTTAAATTCTACCTTCTTAAGTTCTACTTCTTCTTATTCTATAAATTTTTTATCTACTAGAATAAGAGTATTATTAGTTTAGAGTTCTACTAAACTAAAGGCGCTATTAGATGTCGATTTATTAGTAATAAATAAGTATAGGTTATAGGTTAATAATACTATCTTTAAGAATTATAGATAGTACTTACTATACTTAGCGAACTAAAAAGCTTCTAATTTAAGAATACTATATATTACGAATTATATATATATATAACTAGTAAAGACTAGACGACGCTCTAATAGGTTAGTACTATTATATACTCTTATAGTATTAAAGAGATCGGTTAGATTAGCTAAGCGATCTAAGGATTTCTTTATACTAGTATATATATAACTCGCTTATCGAGTTATATAACTATTAGAGCTTATAGAAGCTTATATTAGAGCTTAGAATCTAAGAATCTAGAAGATCTAAATATTAGTATATAAGAACGAAGGTTCTATATAAGACTAGTATATCTACTATTAGATAGAAGCTTTATACTTAACTTAATATTATATTATTATTACTACCTTAATAGCTTTATAGTTAAGTAACAAGTTTACCTTCGAGTAAATATCTAGTCCGCGATTAAACCTCTTTATAAGTAATAAACTCTAGCGATACTTAGTTACCTTAGTTAGTTAGTTTAAGAATCGTTATACTTTAAGTATCTAAGCTTAGAAGTTTAAATCGTAATACCTTTAAAGGCCGCTTCTATTACTAGCTCTAGCGCTAGTATCGTTAATATACTAATCTAGAGCACGTCTACTATATTCTAGGAAATAACTACTCTAGACAACGACGATAATAAGAGTATACTAGATATACTAGAGCTATATAGAGTTAAAGCTCTAGAGATAATATAAGTTAAGCTATCTAATATCTACTATAGTAAACGATAAGAGTTAGAATTATTTCTACTCTAAATAGAAATCTATTTTAACTTTAATAAAGATAAGTTTAATAGCGATAGTATAGTATTATCTATCTTTACTATCTCTTACCTTCGAGAGACTACTCTTAAATAGATATAACTATATCTAGAGAACTTTTTCGTATATAAAGCCTTAGCTAGAAGTATAGTAAATATCTAATTAATGTTTAGATCCTAGAATAGATTTAAGGTCGCTATATATCGAATGTTTAGTAATATTAATATAGTTAAGACTATAGTATATAAGCTACTTAACTTATACTAAACTAGATCTATAATTAATTATATAAATAAATTCTAACGATATAAAAATAAGATAGAGTAGGATTCCCTCGCTCTTATAGAACTCTTCTATAGAGAGCTTAATATTAAACTATATAAAGAAATAGTATAATAAAACCTCGATTATAAAGACATCGCTACTATAATCGAAGAAGTAATCTACTTAGACAACTGTCTATAGGAATTTAAGAAAACTAATCTCTATCTAGAATTTAAGAAATATAATAAGTAGAATCAACTAGACTAATAAGACGACTAATAAGTGAACGCTATCTAGAAGAAGACTTCTAGAAAGCTAGAGCTCTTCTAGAAAGAATAAAACCGATAACGCGAGTAGAACCTCTACTTCTTATATAGCCTATCTAGCTATAGAGTAAGTAACTATTATAAGAAGGCTAATTCTTTAGAAAGGTATTAAGCTAATACTATAACTAGAAAGAAAGTAGCCTTATGTCACGAATCACGTGCACACGTGACTAGTGAAGACCAGGCGGCGCCCTGACAGGTTGAGTACTATTATACACTCTTATAGTAACAGAGGATCGCTTAGACTAGCTAAGCGAACCAGGGATTCCATATAGGTTAAATCACATGACTGTCATTAATTAGTGATGATCAACTGAGCAACACTGAGCAAGATCAGGATGATTAGGGTGATTATACTGATCAACGTAAGTAGGAAGGTTCTATATAAGACTAGTACGTCTGCTATTAGATAGGAGCTTCGTACTCAACTCAATATTACATTGTTATCACTACCTTGACAGCTTTGTAGTTAAAGTGACGAGTTTACCTCCGAGTAAACACCTAGCCTTTGATTGTACCTCTTTACAAGAACAAAACCTAGCAATACTTAGTACCTTAGTTAGTTAGTTTAAGAATCGTCACACTTTAAGCACCCGAGCTTAGAAGTCAATTAACACAATGTCAGCCACTTCATCGAACCCACGTACACCAGTGGTAACCCCACCTACACCAACCGTGGCGCCAACCATCACTACTCGAGAGGAAGTCAAAATTCCTCTTCCAAAACCATTCGATGGATCGCCTGAGAAACTCGCAGAGTTCCTCATGAAGGCATCTATGTACCTCTCCTTCCATACTAGTTAGTTCACCCATAAGACGGACTAAGTTATCTAGATCACCACACGACTAGAAGGAGCAGCCTACAACTAGATAGAACCTCACCTAGAAGATTTCTGGGCCAATAGGACAATCGATGGGAAGGTCTCTACCTCTATGACAGACTAGATAAAGGATTTGTTCAGGAATGTTAAAGGATTCAAGTTAGGAATAAACTAAGCATTTAAGGATGTAGACATAAAGAAGAAAGTAGTTTGTACGCTGTATGCTTTAAGGTAACAAGGATCTGTAGCTAAGTATACGTTGTAGTTTTAATAATACTCTACGTGTATAGGATAGAACGACGAAGCTCTAAGAGAGTAATTCTATTAAGGACTCAAGAACAGTGTAAAGGATAAGCTAGCTAGAGATAATTTCCCTAACACGTTAAATCTATTAACTAATAAAGCTATTAAAATCGACAATTATAACTATAAACGAATACTAGAAAAGAAGAGTAGCTATAGACATTAAGCCTTAAAGGGTAGCTAACGAAGAGATTACAGGGATCCTATATAACTCGACGCTACTATACGAAAACCTTTCTAGCTAAAGTAATAATATAGTAGAAGGCTAGGGCTCTCCTAGAAAGAACGAAACCGATAATATAAGTAGAACCTCTACTTTTTATATAGCCTATCTAGCTATAGAGTAAGTAACTATCGTAAGAAGGCTAATTCTTTAGGAAAGTATTAAGCGTTTACTATAACTAGGAAGAAAATAGTATTACTTAAGAGATTTAACCTATCCGACGAAGAGCTAGAAGCTCGCGGGTATAGAACACAAGTAGAGGATAAGGAGAACTCTATCCTTAAACAATACTACAAGGGACGTTCTAAATTAGAGTATAATCTACCTCTATAACACGAAGTAGAGACAGTAGAGTTATTATTAATCTCATCGCTAGAATTAACAGACTCGTCTAGTTAAGGAAATAACTAGGATGACAACCCTTAAGTAGGAGAAATATAAGCATTTATAGGATGTTTCGACCGTAGTAACTAATAGGTAGACCTTAATAGAAACAAGTTAGACTTTTAGGCCCCTTATATAACTAGAGGATAGGCTCTAGAAGTACTAGGACAATTTTAAGTTCAGGACAACCTTCTAATAAGTATTATCTTCAGAAATCTTAAAAGTAACCTAGACATAATAGAAGGAAAACTAAATATATAGGCTATCGAGAACATCTTTAAACCTACCCTTAAATTATAGAGAGAAAGAGATTAACCTTTTATCTAACTATAAGTAGAAGAACACTAGGCCCTAGAAGTTATATCAGGAGATATAATTATATAGTAGCGTTACTACCTAAAACCTATATTAGACTAGGAATTAGAGAAATAGTTTACTAGTAATAAACCTAACTATAGCTAGATAATAGAATAGTAAATAGTCTATAGAGTAATAGAAAGTAACTCCTAGTAAGTAACACTCTTCCTATAGAAGAATAACTCTAAAAGAAGGGAAATTAGTAGAAGTAAGTATAGTTTCGTAGTCTATATAAATAGACGAGAAATCTATACCACGTTAGAAGAACACTAGTTTACATTAACTATAAAAATTAGAGGACAGGAACTCTAAGTTATAATTGACTTAGAAGCGATAGACAACTTCCTCTCCCTATTAGTACTTAAGAGGCTAAACGTTCCTGTTAAGAAGACAGGACTATACCGCCTAGGTATAGTTGATAGAATAGACATAGTATATTAACATAGAGTTATTAATTAGTAAACCATCCTAATATAAGTTACTATCGAAGGATACTGCTTAGATATATAATTCGATATTATAGCAATTAGTAGCTATAATGTAATACTTAGTATACTATAGATTAGTAAACATAATCTAGATATTAACTAGAAAGCCTAAATAATAACTTTCAGCCGATGTAACTATAAAGGATCGTAGCTATAACTATATAGCTAGAACAAGGTTAGCGCTACCTCTTCTAAGGCGCTAGAACACCTTACTAAGGGTCCTCTATAGGTTAGTAAAAGAGCTAATAACATTATACCTGTATAGTATAGAGAATTTACAGAATTGTTCAAGAACCTAGAGGACTTACAAGCTCTACTAGAATATCGTCTATAGGATTATAAGATTAAATTAAAAGAGGGTTATAACCTTAAGAAATAGAAAATGTAGCCTTATAGTTAGATCAAGCTATAACGCTTTAAAAGCTATGTTGTTAAAGGTTTAAAGAAAGGTTATATTTAGAGATCTAAATCACCTATTCTATTAAATATATTAGTCGTTAGTAAAAAGGACAACCTAACAGGTTAAGTTTACGTCGACTACTAAGATATAAACAATATAACAATTAAGAACACTTACCTGCTTCTAGAAGAGTAATATCTACTAGACAGAATTAGTTCTACTAAGATATTTATAAAACTCGACTAATAGAACACTTATGCCTTAATTAGAATTAAGGCAGGCAACGAGTAGAAAACTACTTTTAGATTACTCTTAGGACTCTATAAGTATACGGTAATACTATTCGGATTAGCTACTACGCTAGTAACCTACTAGAGGTAGAATAATAACATTCTAGAAGGTCTTCTAGAGGTAACAGTTATTTATTACCTAGATGATATTCTAATCTACTTAGATAAAGTAGAGAAATATAAGAGTTATATATATAAGGTTATAAAAAGACTTACTATAGTAAACTCTTATCTTAAGTTATTAAAATATAAGTTTAGAGTAACTTATACTAAGTTTCTAGGCTAGATAATATCTCTAGAATAAATAGAAATTAACCTAGACAAGATAAGGGATGTTATTAACTAGGAATTACTAAAAAACGTTAAAGACATTTAACGCTTCTAGGGATTCGCTAACTTCTATTGTTAGTTTATAGTAGACTATACTAGAATATTAAAACTAATAATAAACCTTATATGTAAGAGAGTACCTTTTATATAGAACAAGATTATAGAGATAGCCTTTTAGATAATAAAGAAACGCTTTACTAAGGAACTAATCCTATGTAGCTATAATCTAGAGAAACTAAGTACTATAGAAATAGACTTATTAGGTATAGTAATAGATACTATACACCTACAACTAGACGAAAACGGAAAATTAATGCCTATAGCCTACTACTCTAGAACGCTAGACCTAGTATAGTAAAACTATACTATATTTAAGAAGGAACTACTTACTATAGTCTTTGCCTTAGAGTATTAGAAAATCTACCTCTAAGGAACAAAGTATTAGGTAATAGTTCTTACTAATCACGCTAATCTTTAAACCTTTACTACTACTAAGGAACTCACAAGTAAGCGCCTTACTAGATAGTTAGAAACTCTATCGTACTATAACATCGTCATCCGACACGTTACAGGGATAACAAACCTAAGAGTAGACGCTCTTAGTCGTAAACTAGGCTACGAAGAAGCTAGGGAATATATAAGGCTAGTAATATTAAAAGAGCTACCTAATAGAGACTTAGCTTCGACGGTTTATTAAATTATAGCTATATAGACAGTAGATCTATAGCTAGATATAATCTAGAACATATATAAAGGAAAGAACTAGTACTATAATAGGAAATTAGTAGTTCTAAAAGAATATATAAAGTAGTTTATTAGTAAGTACTATTTAGTACCTACTTATAGATATTAAGGAATAAGAAGGACTACTTAGTAGATTAAATAATACTACTTTATAGACTATCTACTAGTAATT
>LKTO01000243.1:0-72461 GCA_001399465.1 Hymenoscyphus scutula
CCCCCTTCCCCCCTCCCCCCTTTCTCCTCCCCTTCTATCGCGCGCTTCTACTTTATGCAGCCCCTCTAGCATTCAGCCTTCTCTTTTCAATCATCCTCTTTTGTCCAACGACTCGACCTTCTTTTGCATCCGACCACACACGACCACGTTCTCTAGCTTTTCACCATTCCGGCCCTGCCCTGCCCTGTGTGATATAGACCCCACGAAGCAATACATACTTAATGACCTCTTAATAACCACTCTCTTACGCTGTCCTTCTCCACGCTCATTATCCCCCTGGTTACGTACACTTTGAACCTGCCAGCTCCCGCGGCACCTTTTGCGCCAGTTCTCTCTTCTTCCCTAATATCAACCTCAACCTGGCGCGACCATGGAGGGAAATCGTCCGTTTTCCGAGGAAGAAAAGGTATGTAAACGTCCCAGGACCACGTCCCTTTCCTATATCAAATGCAGGTCATCCAGAGCTGCAGATCACATCACTATCACTCGCGGCGCATGCCCTGACCTGTACCACTGCGATCCTCGCCAGTCGCGTCTAATACTGACTTCCTTCCTCACAGCGCAACATTCTGGCCGAAGCATTGAAGCAAAGTCCCATTCCCAACGACAGGCTGCTCGCCATTCTGAGTGAACTTCCATCGCAGCGTAACATCGTGGCCGAGGCCCTCAAGGCGAGCAACATTCCCGTAGAGCGGCTATTAACCATCCTCAACGAGGGTGGAGTCACAGCCAATGGACCAATACAGCCAAACTGGTTCCATATGCTTCTTCCTGAAGGTGCGTTGATCACGAATTCTCCGAGATCTCCATGAACGCGGAGCTTTCCAAGCCTGGCGAACTCATCAATGCTCCTTTGACACACAGACGTCGCATCTGCTTTAATCATCCGCAAAGCCAAATGTTTACTGACATGTCATTTAGGAAGGACTCTGCAATCATGTGTTGACGCGTTTCATTCTATACAGTCCATTCAACGTTCCCCTTACCATTCATTACCCCCGCCGAGTACCTCCCACACTGGGAAACGAAAACCTGGCCCCGACTCTCTGGATCACTTGATGACCGACCCCTCTCCAAAGAGGCGCCAATCTGGTCAAGATACCCTAGTATCAGCCGCCCGCGACATACTTCCTAAGCCAACGTCCGCAAACGGTTCCCCTCTTCCATTTTCGCCATTACCAGGACCACCTCCTCCGGTGCCGAAGAAACGAGGTCGACCATCAAAAGCAGACGTAGAATTGAGGCAGCAGGAAGCGATCGCGAGGGGGGAGGTATTACCACCATCTGCTACCACTGGGACGAGGACCTTGACGCCTAAGCCGCCATTCAAACAAGCTACGAGAGATGAACCAAGTAGAAGTCTCACAGTACTTGCGCCAATGACGGGAGCGGGACCCTCAACTGATCACGGCATGGGAGGACAATATCAAGCCGAGCCCAGTATGGTCGACTCACCTGGCAAGAAAAAACGACAGCGGGCGCCTGTCAAGCCCAAAGTGAGTAAAATCAGCGAGATATTGGATAACGAAGCGACCCAGGCACAAGCAGCCATGAGCCGCCCGGGGCAGAGTGCTTATCCTTCCATGACTCCTCAGACAATGGCTCACAGCCAGGTACAAGAACCGCAATTCCCACCTCACTTCTCACCTCCAAGGGAATTACAGTCAGGTCCCCCAAAGGAGACGGAGCAAGCAGTTCTTCCACCAGTTGTACCTCAAGCTGTTCAAGTTGCGCCAGCCGCTCAACCTATCCAGCCTGCTCAGCCTACTCCAACATCCCAGGAAGAATCACGACCGGAAGTAGCGACACCTACTGAAACACACACAGACACCAAGACTTGATGGGAGCCATAACAAGGTGGAAATTTACATTCGTTCTGGCCTTTTGCAGTTTTAATGACCAAAAACTCGAGATGCGACTTTTTACACTTCTCTCGATACGCATACACCAACGGGGTTTCCTTCTCACGACTATATCTATCAGTCTATTTCACCAGACACATTCTAGAATTTACGCCAATTACGATCGCATTCACGGTTGCAATTTATGTGTCTTAGCATCATGCCCCCAACGACATCTTTAATGTTCTAATATTCAGCTTTCTTACACCAATTTTCCCTTCGATGTCTTTTAACGATTACGGCCCAAATACTATCCAAACTTGGCCCTCGAATACTCGGGCCCCCCCCCCCCCTTTTTTTTCATATGAATACTGGATACTGGCCAACTTTTGGCCCATCTGCGAAACTACGCCCATCTTTTCCTTTTATCGGGTTTCTTATGGACCCAGAACTCTTTACGATTCTGCTAACGATTATCATTGACCTTGACGAGGCATCACTGGTGGCTAGCGTTGTATTTTTACATTTACTAAATATTTTTCCTTGCCTTGTTTTTATTTTTTATATCTTTTATATCTTATGACCCATGTTTGTTATCCATCTTATGACGGGGGGAAAAATCTTGTACGGAGTAGGTTTTATCTCTGCTTTTTTATTTTTTGGGATTAGGGGATGTTTATGGAGAGGTAATCCTTATTTGGAAAATATATGGAGGAGGATTGAGGGGTTGCTTGCTACTTGTAGGGAGATGAGGAGATGAGAAGGGGATGGAAGATGTGGAAGACGTGGAAGATGTGGATTAGTTAGGGTAGGGGGGTTAAAAATAAATCGTGAAATGTACGGGGCATTTTGAGAGAAGGGTGTCGTCGTCGATTGTAAGATAACTTTTAGGGGGGGAAAGAAAGGAAACAAAAAAAAACATATGGTTGCGAAATTAAACGAATGAATGGAACTTGAGGTTTTAATGAGACTATACACGTCCAACCTTACGTCTTGGGAGTACTTCGAGTCCGCTCTATGGGCCACACCTACACCGGAAAAGCGCCCTCGAATTTACTCCCATGTAGAGAGCAGTCAGCACCTAGAGAGAGAGTGGAAAGTGGAGAGAGAGAGAGGAAAATGTAGAATCGGTCTCGTCTACTATGGAGCAGGTGTAGGTGAGTTGTTTGATTTTGATTTAGGGGGTTTTTGGATACATTTTGAGGTTGAGTGAGTTGGGTTTGGTTTGGTTTGGTTTGATTTGGTTTGGTTTGGTTTGGTTTGGTTTGGTTTGGTTTGATTTGGTTTGGTTTGGTTTGGTTTGGTTTGGTTTGGTTTGGTTTGGTTTGATTTAGGTTGGTTTGGTTTGGTTTAGGTTTGATTTAGGTTGGTTTGGTTTGGTTTAGGTTGGTATGGGAGTTGGGACGCTGGGGTGGAGAGTGAGTACGGTGAGGTGAGATGAGGTAAGGTGAGGGAAGGGAAGGGAAGGTAAGTTTTTCTGACGAGAAAAGCAGACAGAGGAGTTGTAGGGTGGTTTGTATTTAACTTTGTAGGTTTGTGTTTAGGTTTGTATTTGATGTTATTTTATTTAGGTTATTAGTGATTGGTGATTGGTGGATGGAGGTACGAAGGTGTTAAGAAATAGGCAATAGGGAATGGGAAATGGAAGTGGAAATACTTGGATGAGGTATGTGTTCTTACTTGTGTGTCGGTACCTTACAGGAAGATGTACTTTTTTCTTTTTCTTTTTCTTCTTCTTTTTTACTAATTGAGGTTTACTGGATCAATATGGTGGGTGGGTTTCATTGGGGACCTATCTGTATGGAATGAATTAGCGTGTAGATCACCTCATCGCTGCTTGGTTAAAAGTACTCGTAGTGCTAGTGCTAGTGCTAGTGTTAGTTCTGGGCTGCGGTAGGTACCCTCCCGGTCGACACTGAAAGTGGCAGCATTACTTTTCTCTGCACTATTGCTAACGCCTGTATCACAACACAAAGATAATAAAAACTTCAACGCTTTTTGACAATGTAATTTAGACCTCTACGCATCTTCTTATAATTTTGGTATATTTTTGCGACCCGTTGTTGTGGATTCATTATATAGAGAGTACCCAGGGTCGCTAAATTATGCTGCCACTTTCAGTGTCCACCGGGAGGTACCCTAGCTATACGAAATCCGTTCGTTTTGTTTTATTTTATTGGTTGTACTACTGGTAGTTGTTGGTGGTGGAGATTTGATTCGGGTGATGATGCTTTTGGATTTCGGTTTCGATGAGGAAGGAGGGGGGAGGGGGGGAGGAGATGGATTGGGTAGGTTACACATGGTTAACGCAATCCAGGGGGTTGGAAATTCTTCTTAAATCGTAATATCTAGTCCTGGGAACTGGTGATGAAGGGGAGGGGAGGGGAGGTTAGGGGGTTTCTGATGTGGTGCGAGAGATCGTGCGATGTTAGCATGTATCCTGGGTTGAGGAGATTAATCTTGTGAGATTTTTTCTTCGAGGGGATAGTATGTAAGTATGGTAAGTGAGGCGTTATGGAAAATTATAAGAATGGACGAGGTTACGATTTGGGGGCCAGATCTGATTTTTGGGGTACCGATATGGTGAAATTTCGGTGGTGTGACGGAAGGATTGTGGAAGGATTGCGGAATTTTTGTGGTGGATGGATTGGGATGGTGGTGAGAGGGGTGGGTGAGATTTGTGAGATTGAACATAAGCTCTTTCTGGGGTGATGAGGGGTAGGTACCGAAGGTTGAAATCATTATTTACATGGGGCTGGGAAATGGTAGGTAGTTTTCAGATGAGATTTGAGCTTTCTTAGACTTTCGAGGCTGTTGTTGAGCTTGTTTGTTCACTTGAAGGATTTGCAAACCTAGTAAAAGCGAGAAATATCGGTCAGTGTCTCGATTTTTGAAGTATAAAAACCTTCCCTATCTTAGATCTAGTCTCCCTTCTACACCAAATCATCCTATTAAACGCCACGCGGTTGTCTGTCGAGTCAAAAGATACTAGCCCGTCAAATATTGATTGTATATACTAGATGGAACCAGACTCTATAATAAAATTTGTGTAGAAAAGTAAATCCCACATTCCGTAAAAGCGATATAATGAAGTGAATAGTGTTTTCCAACGTTGTGAATAGCTCTCGAAAAGGAGAAGTCTATTATATTAGCGTAGAAACTTAGCTTTACTCCGTTATAGCGTTGTTTTGATTCTTATATATAATATACATCATAAGCGAATGACATAGACAAGGGAGTGAGTGATAGACGAGATTTCTCATTAAAAAAGGCGATTTAAGTTCTTGCTATCATTATTGTTAATTGATTAAAATAACTTTCTTAGTACTATATACTTATATAAACATCACAAGCTTAAACACGAAATGTATTAAGATAAGCAATAACTAAAATATTAGATAAAGAGTTAATTACAAGTATTGCTTAATATAAACCCCTGAAAAAAGCTTAGTTTTCAATTCAAAGTTTTCAAATATCTATATAAGTTTTCACTGTGTCACTCGCTTATTTCTATCATTTACTTGTAATATACGTCGTCTTTAAGGGCCGTCAGTCTTAGTAATAGTGGGGGAATTCTCTGATAATCTTTATTGAAGTTATAATATACTCGAGTTTGGCGGCTACGGGACGCGATAACCAGTGTCGGGTCCCCTGCGAACCAGCTATGATTATTTAACTAGTGTAAAGCGCATTGTTTAATCCGCCTAACATGAGCCAAGAGAGGGTGATAAATTTCATGCTTGGCAGACTATAATAACCTCTTGGATACACAAGGAAACAAAAGAAGATATCTCAAGCCCTTAACACATCAAACAAAAACTGATACCCAGGTTCAACCTGCGTCTCCCACCCCTTACTCCCAGGTCTTAGTGTCAAATCATCAATATGATCCACACCAGCCAACTCTAAAAATTCATGACGGATACCCATCTGCTTCAAACAATCTACAAATCTCTCTGCGCTAGCGAAAGAGGCAATCTTGTCGCTTGTGCTGTGGATGATAAAGGTAGGGATGTTGTAGTTTCCAGTTTTAAGTTGAGCAAGAGGACTGATGGAAGCGATTTCTGCAGAGGTTGGTAAGTCGAACTTCAACGACCCATCGGGGCCTCGTTTAGGGAGACCCTTAAGGATAAGTGGAAGTCCGCTGCCTTCTTTGAAGAGAGATAGGACGAGCTCGGAACGCGGGTCGCCCTAGATTGATGCTATCCGCAGTAAACGATTCGTAATTTGTAATCTAACATTGATTAGTGTTAGGATGGCTTTTATACTCTAGTGTGGGAGAAGTGAAATCTTACAGGTGTTGTAGATAGAGAGGCAATAATCTCTTCCAATTTCACATTACGAGCTGGAATTGAAGGGAGGAAGTTCTCATCAGCTTCTGTTAGGTGTTATCAGTGGTGTTATAAGCAGGAATATTGAAGGATCTCTGATAACATACCTCCGGATTCAAAGTCTAGCGGTGCGTAAAAGGCGGTGGTCCCCTTGATATCGCCAGCCAGCCAACACTCATCGCTATTCGGCCTCCTGTTGACCACCCGATAACGACGATCTTCCTTGTGTCCAGATTGAGACCGATGGATGAAACTTTTATTCCTGGAAATGTAAAGCATACCCTTCTTTTTGAGGAATGTATTCTAACCTTCGTTCAGACTGTTACCGGCATAAACCTTCAGAATATCCAAAACACACCAACTTTCTGGCATAAACATCGTGATTTTCATGCCGAGTGCTTTCTACCAGCAACTCGCGCCTTTTATACTCCCGCATTTGAATAAGATGTGAAAGCAGCTTTTGTACCTTTTCAACTGGCCCCAAAAATTGTCTTAGTGGACGGTAAGCCTCCTCTTCTTCAATGGAAAGTTTAATTTCAACAGGATACTATCGGGAATAGGGTATTCCTAGCACAAGTTCGTAGGATACTTGTCCAATTGTTCTGGAACTTTGATCTTGAGATGGCGGAGAACCATGAAAATCGATTGAACCAGGAAGCAGCCAAAGCCTTTGCTAGTCAAAATTTATCAAGCATTGCACAGATCTGAAGACGGCGAACTACCATCTGAAGTAGGTTTGATAGGTAGGAATATTTAGAAAAGGTATATTAAGATGCCTTTTTGGTATTCTACTCGTGCTAATCTTTAGGGCTACTAAAAGAATGAATGACAATAACTTTTAAATTCATGGTTCGTTTCGTTTAATTAGGAGTCGATTCAGTTCTTATAGTAGAATTAATAGAACTTCATGAAATTCATACATTTATTAGTTCCTTTTCAGCTACTTCATGAAAATAAATCAAGCTTTAAATTGATCTATTCATTAATTCTTTCATGAATTATCACTATTTCAGATTCATTTGGGCGCTCTACTAATCCTGTATTGCATATTATTACCAGTTCTCAAATTCTTTCATTGCGCTGCAAACCTCGGCCAGAGTCCCAAGGCTGCATCCTGCAATAATAGTGCTGCATCCTCTCTTCCCTTCAAGACGTTATCAATTTGCTCAGTCTGAATAGCAGCAAGATTCTCCCTGCCAAAAAGATGATCCGTTCCATATAATACTTGACCAGGCTTTGCAAAATCGAGCAAAAGCTGCAGTGGCTCTGTGTAACCCGTAAACGCAAGATCGAAATAGAACGATTTTGCCCCTTCGAGGAACTCGTCGGCTGTCTTGTTCATGAGATTGAACGCTGCAGTGAGATGCGCGATTCAATTAACAATGTATGGAAAGGAAAGGTTTCTCCGCCGTGAGCAGCGAAAAAAATGATTACTCGAGTAGATTAGGCCGTAGCCGGGTCGGAGACATAGGAGCGCGGACCGAGAGCTCGGAATA
Organism: Hymenoscyphus scutula; assembly: GCA_001399465.1. Classification (NCBI taxonomy): domain Eukaryota; kingdom Fungi; phylum Ascomycota; class Leotiomycetes; order Helotiales; family Helotiaceae; genus Hymenoscyphus; species Hymenoscyphus scutula. The sequence continues at coordinate 7,669 of LKTO01000243.1, forward strand.
GGGTCGGAGTCATGTTTTAGAGTTTAAGCGAGACTCTCTATGTAAATTATATATTAGTTTTTTAGAAAGTAGTAAATCGACTATTTAACCTCTAAAAAACTAATAAGTCGAATATATTTTTATATTATATATATACTTATTCGCCTTTAATAGTCTATATACTTACTGTTGGTACGACCTGGTTGTCGTAAAAGGTGATACACAAATATAATCTCTGTTTGTATTCATTCGTGTATATAGAGTAAAGGTAAAGAGAGGTGGTACCCTACAGGCTTAAGTATATAGGAGACAAGCCGCTTATATGACCTAAAAAATGTAGACCCACTAGGCTCTCGTACATGGTGCTATTCACCAGAATTATATACCGACACTTACTTTTATACTTCTTTTCTCGCTCTTCTTATTAGAATACTCTAACCGAGGTATATAGACCTTAGAAAAGCTAGTTATAATAGTTAAGTATAGCTCTTCTCAGGCTTAGTTTTAGTTATAAAAGTATACTTATAGTACTAGAATATTAACTTATAACTTTCGATACTAAGCTTTATATAGTAGAAAATATTTTAATAGTAAAGTAAATTTACCGATATATATCGATCGAGATAATATTCTTTCTATAATTTTTAGATATCTTAATAAGAATTAATAAGATAGTTAGAAGCTATCTATATATTCGAATACTATAGCTCTACCTCTATATAGAAGTAATTCGAGTAGGCTACACTTACTCTAGAAAGTGGCCTTAAATTTCTCCTACGTAGAGCCTACCTATACGAAGGTAGGTGTAGAGTAGTATTTTTAACTCGCTAATCAGGATAGAATTATCAAAAAATGTTAGTATTACTATACTCGCACCACCTAGTCTTAGGTGCCACTCTTTTCGACAACCAATCAGCACAAACAGAAAATTTATATAAAAATAACCGGAGACATACTTATATTTACGTAGTACCTACGTAACACCTACGTAGTACCAACGCCCAACGCCTGCACGTCGGTGTCCTGCCCAATCCCCTGAGAGACTGACACACATACGGATGGAATAATGTACTGCGATATTACTCCTCTAAAAAGGGAGAAGAAAGGAAAATGCATGTTGCCATTACTATGGTAAAACTACACGACCCAATGACCCAAAGAGGATTAAGCATCCAACACGCCCCGTCCAATCCTCACCAAATCCTCATTCAGTAATGTTTCCTTCTCAATCCCATCCACCGCTTGCTTCAGTAGTGTGGCGGAAATTTCACTGACATCGACCTTGGGAAGCCCAATGATCGAACGGCCAATCGTCTGCACGACTTGCATGACTGGCCCCGTCTTACCTGGTGCGTCGATGAGGCCTGATTTTGCTACTGCTGCAACCACACTTCCGTTGGATTCTCGTGCGCAATTTAGAATTTTGGTCTCTGCGAGGCCCTATTTTGTTTTCTTAGTGATTAAAGATAGATCCGTCTCGATAATGATGAGGGAATGGAATGAATGAAATGAGTGCGTAGAAGAGTGACATACCCTCATTACACAATAGTCACCCAAGATCCAGGGCTTTTTGGTTTGGTCTCGCTCACTATTAGCACCGCTGCAGTAGATGAAGCGAAATGGGTTGTTGGTAGTGTTGGTGCGGGGCAATTTGGTGATGGTTTCCACGCCGTAGACGGTGTAATCGAGGCAGATCTGTCGTGATTGATCGGCCGTCATGGTCTTGAGTTGGGAAGGAGTCACTGCGATGAGCCTAACATGACCCAAAAGTACATTTGTTAGAGGGTTGACACAGGTAGGGTGATGGCAACCGACCAAATGCAAGCATCTGCGCCGGACAATTCCTTCTTCACACTCTCCGAGTAGTTCTCAAAGTCGTCACAGATGACCGAAGTCAGTTTTGAGGTATCGGCGTTGGGAGCAACATTCTTGGGGATTTCGGTCTTGCGACGTGCGAGAGCTGCGATGGAGGTGATGGCGGGGTTGGAGAGGGCTTGTCGGATTACCTCGGTGCCAACAAAGCCGGTGGAACCTGCGACAATGAGCTTCATGATGGGAATATCTTCGTGTTCTAGTATTAGGGAGAAGGTTGAGGAGGAGGATGATGGTTTGTGGTTTGTTTTGATAGAGCAGAGCCTCGCTTAGTGAACCACCTAATCTACTGCGACTGCCACCCGCAAAACCTGGCCCCCATAAGTTACTCCGTCAATAATGCCACCCCCCGTGGATACATAAACATATTTCCCATCCCCAGACATGGCAGCTGCTGTGGGATCTTTCAGTTGCTTAGCCACGGTGGTCTGCACTCCCGCCGGCGTGATCTTCTGTAGGGAGGTCGAGTGCACGGAAACGTAGGCATTCCCTGCCGTGTCGAGGGTAAAGTCATCGTAGGCATTCAGCAGACTGATGTCCCCCTCGAGCCGGGCAATAATCTCAACAGGCCCTTTCTTGTCCCCCTCGGCACTGATCTTGACGCGCGCAAAGGTGCCCTGGCCGGAATTCGAGAAGTACAGGTAGTCACCATTGCTGGACGTGTGCAGACCGTTTGCGCCCAGCGGAACCGTCGTCGATCCCCCCGGGCCTAGGGCGGCATCTGAGAAGGCAACGTCCACTTTGCGGGTTCGCGTATTGACTCTCAGGATGCGCGCCCCGATTGAGTCGGCGCTGAGCAAGATATGGGGGTTCCGAGGGAGACTCGTGAGGCCGTTCATCATGAGTGTGTTTTTAACGGGGATTTGATCCACGATGACAGCTTGAGCGGGGTTTCCTCCTCCTCCTCCTCCTCCAACGTGGGCACCTGGAATGGTTGGCGGCAGTGAGACAACGTAAAGGGCCATGCTGTCGTTGGCAAAGATGAATTCTGAGTGAAGTCCCCCGCTGATGGCATACAGGTTAGGCCCAATGGTTGCGATACCCGTTAAGCCAGTGCTTCCGGGCAATGTAGCCACGACGACAGGCGCGGGGTGGGCAGCATTGGGATCCATCGAATAAAGGTTCCCCGTGTCGGTGGTGCTGAGGAGGAGGCCACCATTGCTGCGAACGTGGATATTCTCAATAAAGGTAGCCTGAGGAAAGGCATAGATCTCCTCTACCGGGTTGTGGATTGTAGCAGCCATAACTCTCGTGAGCGAGAGCGAGAGCGAGAGCGTGAGCGGGAGAGGGAGAGGGAGAGGGAGAGGGAGAGGGAGAAATATCTTTTGACATAGCCGAGGACTTCGCTTAAGCGGTGTGCAGGTGAACGTGAATCAAACCTTGGGTGTTGGGTGTACTTATTACATACCTAGGTCCCAGCCAGCCTTCCACTACATTATCGCTCCACTCATCTCTCGCCAGGAACGGGGAGAGCGAGGAAAAATCACTTGGCTTGGTACTTACACCCACATGGCAACATGGGCGGGCAATGCCAATGCTTCTGTACCGCGCCGCATAAATAAACTTACGCCACAGCTCAGTCCTCGTATATATCTGGCCCGCTGCAGTTTTCTTTGTATTGTTTATGAAGAAGGAAGAATGACTGAGGGCAGGCAGGCTTACACGCGATGAGCTTGTGAAGGACAACATTAAGAGCACATCCTGAAGAGCAGGTAGCCGAGCGGTTGCTTGCTATTTCGCAAGGGAATAACTGTGACTACTCTTAGGTTCATACTGGGTCTGCGGACTGGTCGGCGTGGAAATATGTTTGGAAAGAAGAGAGAGGAGGCGTGGATGGATGAATGGATGGATGGAAAGGAACCCCACTGTTGGTAAGAGGATTGAAGGCTCGGTCGACATTGTGGGTCGCTTCCCCCCATTCCCTTAGCGAGACCAATTGGCCCTTCAAAACACCAAATCAAAGCCAAACTCTTACACCAAAACAGGTCAAAAAAGAATACAGGAACCAATTCCGCCCTCCTTTGAACGAAAGAAATTGCATGAGTGATATGTAGAAGAAAATCTGGTATCTAAGCTGAAAGAACGAAAAATACCCCTTACATACCGTACCATACCATTCCACCGGTATACACCTTTGTCCGGGAAACAAATTGATACCAAAGTAGACTCGAAAAGGAATTACTTCTTTTCGTTCTCCTTTTCATCAAGGCAGACACAGATTGCTGCCATCATCGACAAGTCAACGCCTGGTGCGACGGTTACGTAGTACTAAAACAAGCTGTCAGTACTTGTTAAGGATTGCAGGTAATGTATATATATATACACCCTATCGGGAAAGGTTGTGAAAGGAATGATGGAGATACTAGAAGCGCAAGGTCAACAGCGTAGGGGCCGTAAAGTTCCAATGTCGATGTCAGGAGTGAGACCCGGGCCTCGAGTCGTACCTCGACTTCATGGAAGGAACTACCTCCCTTAGGCTGGAGCTAGGTGCGCCCTTCTGTCTTCCTTGCTTCGGTTGTTGAGAGGAAGTGGAATAATTGCAGAAAGTTTAGTAGAATGAAGTGAAAAATTCTCCCAGAACCGTTGGCACAATTGTTCCGATAATTGTTTCGGTTTCCTAAATATTCCCCCATATAAATACATATCTAGGTCGCTAAGAAAAATGCTAGAGACAGCTGCACAAGTGTGTGGTAGAATGAAGCGACATTGCCTTCGATTCTCCCAGACTCCTTCATGCATTGATGCCAAAGCATTCTGAGCCACAATCTCTCCTAGCACAACATATATATATAACTCACAGTCTGCTGTCCCCCAAGCATCTCCCGCATATTGGAAACGCTCCTCGAAATTTGGGCAACAACAATCCCTCCCATCGTGATAGTGGCAGATCGATCGAGCCAATCGCCCTTGACAAGCAATTCTGTCGGCTCTTGATTACTAGCATTAATAAAAGTAGCAATCATCTTGGACGTCCCAACTATTCCCCAAATTAGGCTGCGTTCCTCTCTTACAATTGGGATTCCAAACTTACTGGAGAACTTCCCCTTGACCTGGAACAACTTCGTTCCATCGGGCGCCTCGGCGTAATAGGTCTTGTGTAGAGCAATCAACTTGGTCTTCAAATCAAAGAGCTTCTCTCCACTCGCGCTTGCAAATTCCTTGCGATCGTGAAGGGAGAAGGTGGTGCCTCGACATTGGACTACTTCCTGGCCTGATTCATCTGTGATGTGGAAGGTGTCGCCTGAGAGACCAGACCTTCTCTTTCATGGCTAGAGTTGTTTGCTTTCCTACACAGTAGTGTGGGTTCACCCCCAATGGGCCCAATGGGGGATGTACGGGTGCGAGATTGATGTGTGCCATTTCGATGGTTTTTGCTTTTTGCCCGCTGGAAGGTCGGATTTGGGTATTTAGATTGGGGGAAGGGGTAATTGATAAGGAGCTCAGAAAGATCTAAAGATAATAGAAAAAGGGAGATATGAGGATTTGTAAAATGAGAGGTAACGCAAAGCTATATATCATCTACTACCGGTACTAGTCTCAGCCTCAGTCTCAGGCACGGAGTATCAACACCATACTCCACTGAAACGGCCACTTGCTGCTAGGATTAACCTAACAAACATTTATTTGGACTGCTTTCAACAGCTGAAGATGATGGCTTGATCTAGTCGTATTTGGAAATTGATTTCCTCTTTTAACGTGATCAGCTGCAATACTCCGCCATATTTCTAGCAGACTATTCGCAATTAATAAAGTCAAACGCAGCGCCAGCGAAGTAAGAAGTATATCGTCATACTTGGTGTGGCTCAGCAAACTAAGTGCTAGAATGAAAGGTTGAATTTTCGGGTGGAGCTCAGTCGGAAAAAATAGCCTTTCTTAGACGAGAGGGGGCGACCACTGACCACATTGGAGCAACTCCTGCTAGTTCTAATTTTGTCGATATAAACTTTACAAAGTAGGTTCACATATGATTTACTTACCTACACGCCAGGCAGTACTCCGATGTGTCCACCCTCTTCAACTTGAATATTCTAGGTTCTTAACCAGCGTTTCTAAGTTACAGCATCTCCATGCTGCAACTCAACCCCGATTTTTAGGACCTGATTTTTCAAACATTTTCTTCGTCTATTTCTATATATCCCGGAGAGCCCCTTCAAGGTTCTTTTTTTGGTGACTTCACAAGTTCAGTACCTCAACGAATGAATGGTTTTACATCCTAACTGAATCTACATCACCACAACTAGAACTGATAACCTTTAAACTCCATGTGGAAGACTTGGAATATCTTCATACTCCCCTCCCACAAATTCGATCTAGAAGTGACTACTTTCAATTCTTGCTCTCACATTTTCCACTTTTAGGTTAGGGGTGTGAGAGGGGTGGGGGTGTTGGTAGCGGTGGCGGTTATTTCTCATTTATTGTGTTTTGCGCGAATCGAGAGGTTAAGCAACTTAGTATGAGATCTATATAGTGTATAAGTACTGTTGAGGCGCAACTGAAAGTGTTTTATGCCTCTGCGTTACAGCTACTCCGGCCATCATTCACAGAATATATTCCAAAATATCCTTTACCGACTTCGAGGTTGCATAATCGATAGGCCTAAGCCCACTGTTGTCCCTGATTTCCGTATCTGCACCTTTCTCCAATAACCACTTTACTCGGACGAAAACATCTACGTTCAGACCCCCCAGTTTGCACCCACGAACAGCCCAGTGAAGAGCTGTACCGGCCTTGGCTATTCGTAACATAGATCTCTCATGCTCGCGGGTACCGGGCTCGGTGTTGTCCAGAACTTCAGCACGATCGTTGATATTTACTCCTCGATTAAGCAATAGTTCCATTTGCGCTATGCATGCAACATCGTCGAAGATACCAGTTGTCTGGTGAAGAAAGTTAGAGTGCTTGAGATCAGCGCCGTGATCGATGAGCAGTGCAACGATTGCAAGACTTCCACACGCCTGGAACGGGAACCACCCGAAATCATCTTCCCCATTCGGATTCACCCTCTTTGATAAAAGATATTTGACCAAGGTCTCGTTCTGATTCACGTCACTGTTGAGAATTAGAATTCCAGTAGTTTGAATAACGAGTTTTGGCATACCATAACACCCCTGGGCAATCTTTGATATCTAAATCATGCTTAAAGAGTACTTCGAATACCCGAATACTAGCCTCTGTATCTTTATGCTCGGTTGCGCTTCGTACTGCTCTTATTGGCTTAGCGCCATGCTCCAACAAACATTCGACAATGTTGGCATGGCCGTTGAGAGCTGCCATAGCACCTTGGAAATCCAGTTGCCTTCTGATCTGTTCCTGGTATCGCTCAAGATCAAGGCCTGAACGGGATGCTATGTCTTCGAAAACTGATTGCAAAAACTCCAGATCTCCGAAATCGCATGCTGATGTTACCTTTCGGTGTGAAATTCTAATCTGGGCGTCTATTTCCTGCAGGAGTGTAGGTGATGGCGGTTCTGGTGATGGAGAGCGAGCTGAATCGGGAGAACTGTTTTCAGCTTCCTCAAAATGTGGCATGATGACAAGAATTGTGTCGCTACTTTTCTCTGAGGGTTTTTTTTTTGAGTTTTGAGTAGCTTGATGGGCGGGCTTGAGGTAGAATTCATTGGGTGTTGGTAGGTTGTTAGTTTCATCGGAGTTTAGGGAGGGAATAAATATTTCGGGCAAGCACTACCTCTGGTGCACCACTAGTGATCTTCAACTGCAACCCTAGTCTACTTAAAAGGGCATAAGAAATTGGAAAGCTTCTCTATATTGATAAGATTATTAGCCTAAGCGAAACACAAAGACGGCATTATTAATAGAGTAATAAAGACACTAGTAAGGCTTTTCTGACTCTTGAAATGTACCAACCTTAAGCGAGTAAATAGAGACAATAATTAAAGCTTACTCCATAGTATATACTTAAAAATAGGGATTTGATTATAAGGTTAGTAACTTTTAAGACAGTTTTTTAGTACTGCGCTGGATAACCCCTGTTCTACGATTTTCATACTCTCTAAAAGGAGGGGTATATAACTTAGAGGACATTATAGCCCGTTTATCATTAATTAGAGGGTAAAACTGTCCTTTATAAACAATTAGAGGTCAGTTACGGTAGAGAATATAAGTATTTTCATATTAGACTTATAATTCAATGTAATAGTAGCCTTAATACTATAGTATAACCCTATAATAACTTTCCCCTCGGGCGCGACTTTTTAATTCTCATCCCAGTTACACGAAGTCATCGACTGATGTGAGAAGGTGCTGCCATGGAGATCAGCAATTGAGAGGTGCTGGTGGTTGAGCTAAGTCTAGAGGAACAGCTTCTTAGTCGCACGCCCAAAAATGAGACAGGCCGCCCCTCTTTCTAAGGTGACCAGCGAAAGCATCAACGACATCAGCTCTCGTCTCATGGTTCATCTATAAACTCGGTTTGCATTCTTAGACGAGGTATTGTGGTTACCTAATTCTATCACCATAGCTTGCAGTGCTTATTTCAATTCATAATTCTTATACCTAGTCTAAGCAGCAATACAATAGCAATAACAACTCTCTCTCAGAAAAGCAAATGGGTATATCCTCGATCCTTACGCCTTCCAATGCAACGCCCGTGCAAGCAAATTTACTCCGTACTTATGTTCCCACTCAAATGTGTCCATGCAAATCCCTCTATATGTACCAATCAGTCCTTCAACCCAACCCCAAACTCCTCATACAACTCCCCAATTCTCACACCTCGATTCTCAGCAATCATCCCAATCAAACCTTGACCCACGTCCCGAATATCGTTGTACTGGTGCAGAAGATGAATATGTGTTTTAACTGTTTCGGCAGCCGGGTTTCTATTCGAGGACTTTTTGTAAGTTCATAATTCTCATCTAATTGAGGAATGGAGGGTAGGGAGATGCAACGTACTTCAATTCCTTCCTCACAGCTTCAAGCTTCTCTTTGATACGAGAGATTTCCAATTCAAGATTCGAGTTGCGGGATTGTATCGAGGCCTACTTCAGTATCAGTGAGTGCCCAAAAACTCAGAGGAAAGGCAGAACAAACCACTTTCATAGCTTTCAATTCGTCCAACAGAATTTCATCTTTGTTCTTGGCTGGTGATTTCTCTTCCTCCGCGACTTTCGTGGGACTTGCATCCTCGACTCTTGGCTTCTTCTGAGGTGGTGACGACGGAATATCTGACTTCGAGGGCGAAGGAAGTTCTTCAACAGAAATAGATGTTCTTTTTTTGCTGCCTTGTCGTGTGGCCTTGAGAGAGGGAGGTGCGATGGGAGGAATATCAACAACTGTACTGGGCTGCTGGATGCTGCTACTTGAAGACGAGGAAGGTGGGTCGGTGAGCTGCGATTCTGAACTTGCTGGTATTACGATTACCTTGCAAGTCGTGATATTCTCTTTTGGTTTCTGATTCGGGCGTGCTTGTACTGACTCCGACTTTTGGACTTGAAGTTTTGTGGTTCCTGGTTGAAAGACCTGGTCTGCTGTAGGTGGCATTTCGAGCTTTTCAGCATGCAAAGAGGTAGGTGGCAGAGCAGATTTCAAATCCTCTCCAGAATTTGGGGAACTCAAAGAAGTTGCTTTCTCTGGTATGACGAGGCCACGAGGTTGTGCTAAATCTTCTTTGGGCTGGGCCAAACTTTCTGAAGACTGCGTCTCTACTGTTGCCTCTGCCGCAAGTACCGGCACTGGAGCTTTCTCGTCGATGATCTTGCCAGTCAATTTGGTTTCTTCCGAGTCTGGTTGCGTAATTTGGCTGCGTGTTTCGCTAGGTTGTATCTTCGCTTCAACAGCAGGGTTGGATCTACTATCACCATCCGCTACAGCATCAAAGCCCCCAACTTGGCTATTGTAACCATCGTTTTCCAGCTCTTTGATACTAGTTGCAACATCGGTAACGTCTTCCATAGCAGTATCAGCATGATACATCTCAAGCTGCCCTGAGACACCATCTCCAGTTCCTTTGACAGCCAAGTTTTGATCCTCGATGATAGACTCTTCATCCTCAAGACTGATATCGCTGTCCGGTATTTCCGTTCGCCTAATTGATCGCGATGCCTCGTGTGGGAATCCAGACCTTGTGTCCTCAAGAATATCCTGGCTGGGTAAAACAATTGCAGTTGGCAAAGTGGGTTCATTGTCGGGCGTGTCGACCTCTCTACTCGACACCGGTAAATTATCTTCCTTCGGGAGTTTCTCTCTGTCTGGTAAAATTTCTCCCGAGCCCGGGTGGTTTTCTATATCGTCTATCTTTTCAACCCTAGCAGCTGCCTCGACAATATCAAGACCAGCTCCAGTTGTCATTCCAAGGCCTTCGAGGGTAGTAACTTCTTGGGGTAGAAGTGCAGAAATGGGGGAATTGACACCATTTTTTGAAAGTTCATTATCTGTTGTTTCATCCTCTAGTTCAGTTCCCTGGTCTTGTAAGGCAGCATTTTGTTTCAATAAAAGCGTGGCAGTTGGAGGGGTAGCCTCGACATCCTGGGGCTCTATCATGGTGGCCATCACGTGTTCGTCTTCCTTTGGTGTGGCTTCTATATTTGCTGACGAGAAAGGAGGTGGGAGTGGAAGCATTGTAGTTGGTAAATCAATTCCACGGCTTGAAGACTCCGTATAAGCCATTTCTGTTGTTGAACCAACTTCCAAATCTTGAGAAATGACGTCGTTTTCTAGTGGATCAAAAACATCGGGATCGAGTTTCTCACTGCTTGGTTTTCCAATCCCTGCGTTGCTTGCATTAGTGAAAGGCGTTTCATCCTCCTCGTTATCAGACGAATATTTGGGATGAACATCTTCGTCGGATAAAGACACGACGGTGGGCAGCTCCATAGTAACAGTTGGGTCGAGATATCCGAAATCATCCGGTTCCGAATTCTCGAATGTTGTAGCCTCAGTTGCCTCACTATGTAGCTCTTCTTTCGGGACTTCGTCCTCGATTATCGTTGTATCTTTCAAATTGGTAGTAGATGTTTTGATCCCAATTGAATCAATTTCTTCCTCGGCAGTAGAGTTGACTAGCAAGGGTTCGGTGTGCTCATCTGGGGATATGAAAAGTGTTTGGCACACGATTTCGGATAGTCCATCTTTCGAAGAATCTACAAGTCCTGTAACTTCCAGAAGTTCCTTCATCGCCTCTGATACCTGCCCACTCGAATCGGAAATAGTTGGCATCGCGGGCTCCAGGCTCCCCAGAACTCCAAACTCGCTCTCCGTTGTACTTTGAATCACCGGTTCTTGGCCCTCATCGTCTTTCGTATCAATAAGTTGTATCGCCTGTTCTTGACTCTCGTCCTGAAATTCAGATGCGCTCTCTTGTTTGTCGGTAGCTTGGACGGCGATTTCTTCACTGTCCCCCAAACCCGAGGTGACCGCTATTGTATTAGTAGTATAGATCGCGGATTCTTGGCTTTCCTGCTGAATTTCAGACTCGGTCTCTTTCGTATCAGTAGTTCGGATTGACTGTTCTTGACTGTCATCCAAATCATCTTTCTGCGTCTTCTCTTGTGTTTCTTGCGCAGCAGTCAAAAGCGCACCCTCAACCAAACCCCCTCTCTCCGAGAAACCAGCGACACCATCAGTAAAAGCAACCAACTCCACAAAAGGCGTATCAACAACCGTCTCTTCCTCCCCAGATCCCCCAACTCTCCTCGGCGTCTCCGGCCCCGGACCATCCAGGAACTCATCCTCAATCCCCTCACTATCAGGAATCTCCACACCCCCCCTCTCAGCACTGAACCCCCCTCTCAGTCCAGATGACAGACTGCGCGGTAATTCATCCCCACTCCCATCTCGAATTCCTTCTCTCTCCCCTCCATCATCATCATCATCATCATCATTATCATCCCCAAACCCACCCACCTCCTCCACATCTCCGCCCCCCTCCCGATGACAATAAAAACCAGGCAACGTAGAAACCGGCGGACTCGAAGAAAAAACCCCCGAAAGCACCAATTCCCCCTCCCTCCCCCCAGCATTCACATTAAGATCCCCAGGCGTCCCAGCACATCTCAAACCCATAAGGATATCCTGGTAAACACCCGGTGTATTCTCCACCGTAGTACCACTAAGATAACTCACTTCCTTAGTCGTATCTGCATCCTGACCATCCGACAACGATCCGATGTCTGGTGTCGTGAGAAACGCGTGATTTTGAATTATCCGTTCGTGACTTGGTGTCGGATTGGATGCTAATTGTTGCGTCGAGGGCATCGTGGATAGTTGTTCGGTGACTTGCGTGACTTCCAGTTGGCTCGGGCTGTCCGAGGACGCGTTTGGTGGTTCCATGGTTGCCTTTTTTCAAGGTGTGAGGTGGGCGGAGTTTGAGGTTTCTAGGGAGAATAGGTAGTTCATCGACGATATCTGGGGTTTTGGGTCTTCATGTTTGGTTGATGTTCGAGGAGACGAGTGGTCAAGTTTGAGAGGAGACGCGACCCTGGCGCGAATTCACGTGATGAACCCACTTTCAATTTCACCTGCAGGCAGTTCCGTTTTATGCGTTGAAGTTATACGTATAATTGAGTTAAGTCTTGAGAAATAGCAGCCATACAGCCCAGAAGCCGACGGAAAGAAAAGCGGCAGTAACTATCATGAGTAGGCCTAACCCTGTCCTAAATGCCGTATGTAGTCTGTAGAACAATGATACCCGACCTCTAGGTCAATATTTTAGCTTTATATACCCAAGATATATATCAAACAGCTAGACAGGAGTAACTAACGATTTTCCTGTCCACGGGAAACCCAGCAAGCTGAATTTAAGACTGTCAAATTCTACATGTTGACATCTGTTGAAACTTGGAGTAGCCGTTGAAAAACACAAAGTCACAATAATAATCACCAAAAATCTGGTAACAAACGTTTGAGGGGGAATGGAATATCTGATTATACCTAGCAATTACAACCAGTAACCAGAATCTCTCGAAAAGAGGGGTGACGATATATCTCTGATTGGCCGGCCCCTCATCCACACCTAAGAGCCAGAAACGCCGTCAGATTATGGAAGACAAAAGGATGAATACGATTCCATCTCCCTCCAAAAAGGGGTTGTGGACCTTCCTCTCGTCTCAAAATATCCCAATCCCCAAAGCAGAGAAGAGTATGATAACCCCCGCCCGCCCCGCTCAATAAAATGACTCAACCATCGTATCCTTCAAGCTAGAATTTATCGCTCCAGGACCCTGACCCTCCCCAAGTCTGAACACGCTCTCCACAACGCTCAATTCCGTCGCCGTGGTATCTAATCCCGTAACCGCAAGCCAATCATTAACCACCATCCCGGCACCGACAACACTGCTTCCTCGGTTCACTGATCCGGCCACGAGAGGGACTTGTAGTAAACTGGACAGCTCGTCTTGGTCTTGGATACTGGTTTTGGGGTGGACGATCCCTCCTTGGTTGGAGAGAGCCATATAGGAACCGACGAGGACGTTGTCAGCGATGGTTTGACGGAAGACTTCGACACCTAGGACATCGGCGATTATTTCTTCGGTTTCGCGCTCGAGATCTGGGTGGACGAGGGCGACGTGGTCGTTGGAGACAATGACATTGCCTAATGCTGAGAGTCTCTCTTCTATCCTCTGATCTGCTGTTAGCACATCCCTCGTGCTATCTATTGAAGCAGTTTTCCCCCGACATACCTGTATCTTGACCTCGTCTGGTAAACTATTTCGCAGATGTTGTAACTCCTGATCCGTTGTGCTCGTAGGAACTAGTAGACCCTTTCGATTTCTGCAGAATCCCAATATCAGCACCATGTCCCCTCCAACCTTCCATTCCCACGAGGAGAGAGAAAAAAACATACCCAGCAGTCATCCGTCCAATAATCCTCGTTCCAGCAATCGTCGCATGGATAATTGGAATCACATCCTGCAACTCCGACTCAAAGACACTACACACACCCTAATCAGCATCCGCATCCCATCGCATACGCAATCCAACCTCCAAACCCCAAGTCCAACATAAATATACATCCCTCTCGATCGTGGCGGCCGCGGGCGCAGAGGATAAAAAACGAACCTGTAGAAATTCTCACTGGCGCCAACAGCAACCAAAGCATAAGAATTCGTCAACGTCGAAAACACACCAACCCTAAAACCCCCCAACACATTAGCAAAGAGCTCCCCATTCACAAAATCAGATACACCTCGTCGTCATCGGAGGGGCACAGAAAAAGCGCAAAAGGGCAAAGAGAAGAAACGCAAAAAAAGAGGGGCAATGCAACAATCGCAATCGCACCCCTCCCACATCACATACTCATTACTATTCTCAAACTGTGCTCGAACCGCCATCGTGTCGTTACTTCCCTGGGTATCGTATTTATTTCCTCTCCGTGTATTAAGTCTGGGCTTGGATATGCGAAAAGTGGTAGATTGTCGTGGGGGTGATGGTGGAAAATGGAGGTTTCTTGCTCCTCCTTCCGCCTTTGCGCCTGAGCCTCGCTTCTTATGTGGAAAATTCCCCGCCAGCCCGCCAGAGGATTTCAGTGATGAGCCGACGCTAGGCAGGGATGTTCACTCGGGGCGGCGACTTGCTGAAGATGGCTCATAATGACTCAGTTTCTCAAAGGATAGAGAGACGGTGGCGCATGGCTCTGCCCCGAACGTATTTTGCATCCCGGATGAGTCGAGGAATGACTCTTGTTACTGCAGAATGAATTTACGAGGATCCTTTACGGAGGCTGTGTTGTGATTGAAATCGAGATCGCGGCTACCTATGGTTGCGTAGAAGTAACCATGTACTTTTATCAAAGGAGCAGGTTTGGTCTACTTGATAGTTACTTGTTGGTAGGTACTCAAGCCGCGATGTAAGTATTCCTGGAATCAATTTCTCTCCCCTCGCCCAGCATTTCACCGTTCACCCAGTCACGCAACCAAGGAAGTGCAAATGTAAAAGATAATAAACGATGTATTCTCCGCTACAGAAACACAAACAAGAATACAAAGAGCAAAAAAGTATCTACTGTCTCTATCTTCAGACGGACGTATCCATTTCCAATCCTCCCCTCGTCCCCGATTATACTGAAAAGGAAATGAAATTATACCAACGCCGGTTGATGCCGTGGCACCAAAAGATGCTTTGCGCCCAATATGCAACGCTAACAACTATGTACTCAAAGGTCACTCGCTTCCCTCTTTCGCTGTTTTTTCTTGGTACCACTGCAGGTACCCGTAACCAGTAACATATCGAAAGGCAAGCAGTGATTTACTCTTCTCTTTCCGCTGTTCCATGAGAGCCTGTTCGAGTATGTGTGTGTGCGGAAAATATATAATGTCATTTTGCGTACATGCGGATCATGTACTTGAGAAAGAAATTCAGACGTTTTTGTTGGATTTGAACTACTTCGTTCCTTGGTTGGATTTGTTCCACGATGGACCATACCACTGTCCTTGTCCAGGAGCAGCCATGTTTGGAGGAGGCAGATTGCTTCTGCTTTGAGGAGGGGCAGGTCTCAACTCTCGGAATCCTGGCCCCCCAAGTGGTGGTCCACCTGGTACTGGCGATTGTGCCATATGCCCGTTCATCATATCGTCATGTCTTTGTGGCCCATTTACGGGATTGAACCCTGAGGTAAACCCATTGAGTCGTTGAGGTCCATTCATACTAATCATGTCGTTCATACCGTTCATGCCGTGGTTCATACCATTAAGCAGCTGGACTCCATTCATGATATTAAGTCCTGGCGGTCGGTTCATGATGTTAGGGCCTTGAGAGCTAGCAGCGCCATGGAAGATTTGAGGATTTTGCGGTAATGGCGGTGCACGTGGTGATGTATATGGAGAATGCGAAGGCGCTGGGCCTGAATATGGTACAAATGTACTGTGCGCTGGTGGTGGGCGATGTTGAGAGGTATGCTGAGGGGGGTGCTGAGGGGGGTGTTGAGAAATATGCTGAGATGGATGCTGAGGTGGATTCGGAGCTGCCGCCCAAGTATTTTGTTGCGGTCGGTACTCTCTAGGGGTTGATATATTTCCACGTCCGTCTGCTGCATCCGCGAGAGCAACGAGACGAGCGAGTCCCGAAGTTTGATTGACCACAGCAGGGGCAGGCTGAGGCTTTGGAGCAACGGGTTGGTATGGTGTTTGGTATCCTGTATCTCGAACCGGATCGTAACCATGAGACCGTTGCGGAGCAGGCGCGGGCGCAGGCGCATGCATAGTTGCAACAGGCGAGTAGTGTTGAATTGGACCTTGCGCTCTTGGAGAAAATGGTTGGGGAAGTGGTTTCGGGGCGGGGGAATCAGAGACTTTGACCTTCAGGGAATCAAGTCGTTCGGACTCTGCTTCATTGATAGCGGCAAGAAGCTCCTCATCAATAGTGCCCTCCGGTTCCTCTTCAGCTACCTCCTCTGGAGTTGTTGGTCTTGGCGGATCAAGGGCCGACAAGTCACTCAGCGTCGAGTTCATCTTCAACTTAGCTTCTAGTTCCTCCCATTCAACTTCCACTCGAATGATCCATTCACTTCTTGATGTCAAGAATGTCTTCTTCTCTTCGTCCAGAAGCTTGCGATTTCTTCTCGTCTCTTCGATGACGACAACAGGGCTTGTAGGTGCGAGAGGCTTTGACCAATTAGTTGGGGGACGAAAGGGCGGATCGACACATTCATCATGAGTAGGATTCTTCGAGGTGGGAAGAGGCAGTCCATAAGTAGGGTGAACGTTGAAAGTCTCAACCATCGCTTCATCCAAGTCCTCCTTTTTGTTGCGAGCCGAGTTGTGTCCTCTAGCAACTTGATCATAATGAACCCTTTTTGGATTGGGATCAGGGTCCATCCCAAGATATTGCTGTTCATTTCGGTTGTTCTTCCTGACGTGATGCTTTCGAATACCTATTTCGTCGTGGTCAAATGTAACTGGGGCATCGCCCACAATCCGGTTTTGCGGGGCCTCTCCGTTACGAGGTGTTGGTTTCTTTGGGACTTTGACGCCATATTGATCTGTTGGTTGCTCCTCTCCCTGCGCTTCGGTGTTGTCTGTCTCGGTTTCCTCCCCGGAGACTTCTGCAGGCGTTGGGGCTGCGGATGGCAAATCAGGAAGAAGTGGCGGCAATTCAGGCATATCTGGTGTATCAGTAACTGCAGCTTGAGGTTGATACAAAGCACTGCCTTTGCTATTTTTTATACGTCCTCTCTTATCACCGCTAGCCTTTTGCATCTTGCGATCAAAGGCACTTTTTTGCTCCGGCGTCATGAACAGCCGATGATCCGCGGGATGTTGCTCAGGCACATCCTCGTCTTGGAATCTATCATCTGCCAAAGTCTGGAGAGTGTTAATAAGTTGATTGTGCACATATGTAAAGAGCTTCTTACCCAGTTATATGGGGTTGCAATCGAGTGAACTATGGTTGGAGGTGGAGGAAGCCTCTTGATCACCTTATCATCGACCTAGCACACATCAGTATCTATATTGTTTGATCAGTAAGAAATACTCACTGGGCGATGAAATGGTGTGTTCTCGAGTCTTTGGTGTGAAAACCACTGTCTGCAAACATGAATAGCTTTTTGCATGACTTTGTGATCCGAAATCTCTTCAATCTCCTCTGCTTGAGCCTGAAAATGTGTTAGTGATTTTGCAAATCACGAGAAGTGACAAAGTAAAATCCACTTACCGTAAATTGCATTACAGCATAAGTCTGGTTCTGCTTCAGTTGGCGGTTCAGATATTCTTTTCTCAAACGGTATTCCGAATTCAGCTTATCGATTCGTTTTTGATATGCATCATTCAATGCTCGAGTCGTCTCGGTATACTCTGGGAGAGTTTCGTGGTAAAGAGCTTCCTCTTTGATGGTGTTCAGGGATTTGTCGGCGAGAACAAGTAAAGCAATTTTTTGAAATGATGCTACTTGCTTGTATTGGTGTTTCAGCGCCGCTCGACGATGGTAGAGGGCCTGGATTCGGGCGTTGTCAGACTTTTTTACCCGATGACCACCACGACCTCTCATCGCTTTTGGAGCAACTGGAGATTCGGCGACTGGAGTACCTCGAGAACCAATTCCAGAGCCTCCTCGTCCACCTCTACCTCGTCCACGACCTCCACGGCCTCGGCCGCGACCCCTGCCAAAAGCACCTCTACCGCTGGGAGCATCATTAATTTGATCTTGATTCTGCTCATCCGAGGAAGAATCAGTAGGACTGGCGACTTTGATGTCTGGGGCATCGAAGTCATTCATGTCTGGTTCTGGCTCGGGGGTTTTTGGTGTCTCTGATGATGCTTTTTTGGATTTCTTGGCGGGCGGGTCAGGGAATTCAGCCTCCTCATTATCAAGAATTTGAGAAGAGTTTGTCGACGTCTTTTGATCAGACGGAGAACTATCGGGAGAACTCATGTCGGAGACTTTGCGCTTTGATCTAGTCCCGTATATTATGTGATTTGAATCGCTTTTGTCCTGGTGGCCAGAAGCTGAAGATGTGTCGTGCCGATTGCGTCGTACTGGGGCCATGGTAGTGCAATAACACACTCAACTACTGGAATTTGACGATATTAGAGGTGACGGAGAACTCGAGTGAGAAGTTTGAATTTCTTTCAGAAGGGAGCAGCACAGTATGAAGGGCTTGAAGATGTTGTTGTGGTCTTTTTGAGAGGGTGGATGTTGTAGGTGTAGGTGTTTGAAAACCGTGTTATACGACGGCAAAGAACAAATCTCACACGAGATGGGGCGCGATGAAAAAGATGCTGAATGAGAACAATGCTCGACAAGACACCAAGCTTGATCGAATCATGCAGTTCGTGTTACCATTGTCCACAGCAAGGGCGATTGCGATTGAGGTCGACGATGGAAAAGTCAGGTCAACAATAGTAGCCCAAGAATAGGTAAGAATCGATTGCAGCCAGAACCTAAGGTATTCGCTTAGACCACCTCGATCGCAAGGAAGTTGATTGGCCGAGAACACCGACTGTCCGGAATCGTAAAGCGGGAGGTGCCAGTAATCCGAGTATTCCAGGTGCTGACAATCAATAGGCACTTATTAAGTGGTGCGCGATGCGATTTGTGGATAGAGAGGAACTGGATGGAGGCATGGAAGTCTCTTACTGAACAGATCGTGTATCGTGAATGGGTGATGCAACCCAAAGATGACTGCGCCAACTTGGGTGGATGTTGATTGGTTCATCTCACATGACCTCTTTTAATTTACGATCTCAATGCGTGATTCACTAACAAAACTGTTCATTTAATTCCTATTAGATAATATCTTCATTCTGTCTAATAAACAATTAATTACCTTTTTCGTGGGACCAAAATAGAGGATTATTTTAAAATGTCAACTTTGCTTCATCTCCTAGCTGGTTGATGATTGTTCGTACCTACGTATAATAGATGGACCCCAGCCACTTAATTAAAAAAGAAAAACTCTTTCAATCCCACCAATCAAACTACAACGGTCGCATATGTAAGAACAAATACCACCCTGTCTGACATCATAAATACAATGCAGATGCAACAATCAGACATTAGTTTCAGTGAGAAATATCACCAATTGGAAACATCCGTCTCTTCCTTAAAGTGGCAAAAGTAAGCTCAGGATTTGTAACTTGTCGTAAGACAAAATAAAGAGCAATATTAAAAAATCATAATCAACCAAAAGACAGACGCGAAATGTCATGTTTATTTGTGTATCAGACAACGTGATGACAAGATATCCAGGCTGAGATGTCTTATTTAACAGCCGGTATCGAAATCCTGTCCACACCATCCATCCCTTTCCCCTATGGGACTAAGTAAATGCCTGAAATCCGATCCACCATGTGAATTGGGTAGCTAAACACGAAGAACACCTTGCATATAGTCATCTTCCACATTAACAACCGCATGGATAACTTCATGCTAACCCTGTGGGATCCTTCGTCGCTGCGTGGGAATCATTGATGAGTGAGAAGAGAAAAGCTAGAATGAGAAGAAAATCATTCCTCGTCATCAGGCTGGTCAAAGAGGAAGTTGGCAGCGAGTTCTTCGTTCTTGTCGCATGCGAAATATGCTTGAATCGCTTGATCACGAGGGAAGCCAAGAAGGATCAACTGAAATCGCAATTAGTAAAAGTAAGTAGGTAGAGTGAGAAGATTACATACTCGTTCAATGGCTGCTCGCTCTTCCTCAGTAACACTGATGGCCTGGGCTCCTGGAGGAAGAGGTGCATCGTTATCACCGCCTTCGCTCAAAAGTTGAAGAAACTCCTCCTGGTGAAGACTGATCAACTGAGCGAGTTGGGGGTTCCCGGCACTGACTTGCTGAAGTATTGGCTCGAGCATTTGAGGGTTTTGTTGGACGAGTTGTCGGAGTTGCTGAAATTGGGCATTGTTTCTTAAAAAGTCGAGATTTCCCAATCCTCCTTCAGCGGCTTGAGCGGCAGCGGCATCTGCACCAAAGATATTACTAGCGGCAGCTCCTGCACCGGCAGCACCACCACGTCCACCAGCTTGCGCGGCGGCTTCGAAGAGATTGACAGGTTCCTCGCCCCCTTGAGCTGTATTTGGAGCGGACTCGGCTTGTGCGCCTGGTGCGGGAGCAGCAGGTCGTTGTTCTTGTTGAGCACTCTCGGGGATTCCCTATATTATGTCAGTACTTTACTTGTCTGTGAAATACAAGAGCGCAAAAATTACGGTCAAAAGGTACTCAATAGCACGCTCAGAATTGTAGAACGCTGCGCGCATGGCCAAATCGATCTGCGATCTCTCGAAACCCATGCTCTCCATCTCAGCGATCTGAGCAGCTCTCTCGGCACCCATTGCTAACCCTCCACTGGAAGCGGGAGTGGCCTGACTTGGAGCATTTGCGCCAGAGCCAGCAGGTGAAGGTGTGGCAGGAACAGCGCTGCCTGCAGACAGGTTGGGCTGGGCAATGGGAGCGGCTGGTGGAGCGGGGGTGGAAGCAACAGCCGGAGCAGGTGTAGATGGGGCCTTTGCGGGCGTGGAGGCAGAACTAGATGCTGGGACGGCTTTTGGCTATTAAAAGTTAGCCATTATGGGCATAACGAGAGAACTGCGTAGGACATGCCTTTTGTATCATGCATACGATAAAACCCTTCTCCTCAATCTTGTAGGACTCGACGGTATTGGCATCTTGGAGAATCTTGCCTGCAAATTATCAGCATCACTTTGCGCCTGGGTATAAACAGTGTAATGGGGCAGACGGACCTGAGTAGATCAACTTTTGCAAAGAGGCCTCCCATCCCTTCTCCTTTGAGATCTTCTCCTTGACCTCGGAGATCTAGTATTTCCAAGTGTTAGCAGAGCTTGGTGACAAGGGCGGCGCTTCGGTTTGTAATTCGGGGAAGTGTGAAGCAGGAGGCAGGCGAGAGGGAGGATGTGGAGAAGGCGAACTTACAAGCTCCGATGGCTCAGCTTCAATGACAAACTTGTTCTGCTTGAGATCCTGGAGGCAGGAATAGAGGTTAGCAGAGTAAAAGACCGGCGGGGGGGGGGGGGGGGGGGGGTCAAAAGTGAGGCGGCAGCTTGTCTGGGAGGCAACCCACCTTGAAAGTCAACTTCATGATGGCGGATGACAATGTATGCTCCTAGAAAGGAAGATGGGATGAAAGATTTGAATGTACAGATCCAAAGAATGGTGGTGAGTATTGTGTGGTGGGTGGAGGAGATGTGGAAGGAGGTGGTTTGGTTATGAAATGGATTTCCCAGAGATGGAGATGGATTGTTCAGAGGACGATGGGACCGATATCTAAATGGACAAGCGATTGGCTTAGTCCCACCAAGCTGCTGGCTAGGCGGGTGGTTAGGCTAGGCTACCAGGCTACAGTGAACACGCCAACCCAGCTCATTCTTCTTTCAGCCTCCCCTGCAGCATGTCACAAAACTATTTACTACTACTTCTGTAATCATTCCCCAATTCACTGACTGGTACGAGTATTCTTCACATAAAAGATACGATATATATGTATATATATATATATATACATACCACAATTCACTACATACACACCTTTCAATTCCTGGCTGAGGTTGTCAAGTGCGGGGTTTGTCAGCCTTGTCTTCGCTCCTTCCCTAGCTTGCCTAGCTACAAGTACAGCGCTAGGAAAAGCTTGGACGGGGAAGCTTCGCTGGTTCCATCCATCACCATCACCTCACCTCACCAGCCCTACTTCAAGTCTCCAAACCATCTCATACACGCATCATCTTCCTACTTGCTACAATCCTCCATGGTACATGTACTTCTCGAGCTCAATCCCGCCAGTGCAGAATTGAAGCAGGCTACGACCAGCTTTACCATCACCATTTCTTTCCTCGTCAGTCATGTTGTAATAAGTTTATTTGAGTTACTAAGATCTATCTGAAGCGTTCAAACTCCACGCTAACATCAATGGTATCTGGTACATATTCATCAAGACAAGATAGGAAATTCGTTCACGGCGTTGAGCCATGGGTGGTCCCCTTCAGAAGCACCCGTCTATCATCACACCACTCACACTCTTCCATCACTCTCCTACTTTTTGCAGCCCGACCTGGGACTTCTTCCTCGAATTATACCCAGAGAGGCTCTTTCGTGGCGCCGCGTCCAAGATGAAATGGGGCAAGGGGGGAGTGATGGTTCTCTCCCCGACTCGTTGCAACCGTTCGATCTCTTCTCTCTCCATTGTCTTTCGAATGCTATCCAGGCTTTCGCTATGCGACAGTCCAATGGGACTCGAAGGAAGACTCCCGCTTCGCATTCGATGAATCGATCTTATACTATGCCGGTCCGAGATCAGTTGTCCCGCATTGGGCGCCGCCGTGATAATGGTGCTCGGTGTAGCTTCCGGTGCGGGCGTGGGACTATCCGTTCGGAATAGAGGATGAATATGCGCTTCGTTGTTGCTCTCTGTTGGACTAGTAGTCCGTGAGCCTCGCAAGCGCTCTCTGTCGCCCGGGCTGTGTGCAGGGCTGTAGCTACGGCTTCGCGTTCTCGTTTTTGGGGGTTCAAGGTCGAGGGGAAATCCGGGGCTAGGACTTCGCGAAGTGGTTGGACTCGCTGGAATAGTTTCCAGGAATCTTTGGGGCGTCGGTGATGCTGATTCGACGGCTTGCCTTGAGTGTGCGTCAACTGCGGATGTATCCCACGAGTCGAATCCATCATCCATGTTGCTGTGTGCCGAGTTGATGGACGTTGGTCGATGAGGAGACTTGTGTCCACCTTGAATAAGTCTGGTTTTGGAAGTTATGGGGCGGACGACTTGCGAAAAGGAAGACCTGATCGAATACATGGCATCCGATCCAGCGCGGGATCGACCGCTCGAAGACGGGGGAGTTCTGAAGTCAAGTGAAGACTTCTCTCGATGGTCGACATTTCGGTCTGTGTCTTGCGCTGGCATCTTATTCGACTCGTCCATCTGTGGGAACATTCCTCGTTCCGGTCCGGGGCGGTAAGGCTGACTCTCTTCTCGGAAATTCTTCTTGTTCTGAATGACGAGCAAACATATTAGAAATAGTGCCTGCGACAACATGTAAACCCCGCACACACAAAAACCGCCTGTCACTAGTTTGGCCGAGACGATGAGAGACTCTGGAGGAATATTGGGAAGCTGGCTTGTCGTCATCCCCAGCAGCATTGAAGAAGAGACAGCAGCCAAAACTCCAAAAACCCCAGCAATTCCAGCCAGGAGGTAAGTAGACCTTCGACCGCGTCCGATATCCTGGATATGAGCGCCGTTGCGATACCGAAATTGCCTTCCTAGCATTATCAGCAGGAGCGAAACGTCAACGCCGACAAGCGATGATGAGACGATAGCCGCAATTCTCGAATTAAGGAGGGGCGGAGACTGGGGAAGTGCAGTAGCAATTATTATATTGAAGGTCAACATTGCAACGCCGCTCGATACAGACAGTGCACCAAGCACCAACGACAATGCTTGAGATGGCCCCATATTGTCAAAGATTGAAGAATTTGAATTCGCCAGTAAATGGATGAGGATCGTGTCGTACAGGCCTGGGAGCTGCAAACGAATGACGCAAGCAAACAGCGTCGTCGACTGAACACTGAGAGAATTTTGGCAGGTTTGATAGCTGTCTTTCAAAGACTGAATGTCGATTACCACCCGAGGTTCGTCCAAGTATTTCGGGTTTCACTTCTGGTCCCAATGGTAAATTCTTGAAATGTTGTGTCTTGTATGAAGCGTCCCACGCAGTCACACAGCTTCTCTCCTCTTTTCTTTTCCGGAAGCGGGTTTTCTGTGCACAGAATGGTCCCGAGAAATCAATTTAGCGGGTTGGTCACAGATTTTGGTGTAATGATCAGACGCGGTCTTCGCTTGATTCCGTTGGCATGGATTTTTGACGGCTCGGTGCAGTAACGTCAAGAAGAATGCGCGTGTCGACGAGGTATGACGGGAGAATGCTTCACCGCTGTCGAATGGTATTTTTTTGGTCGGGATTGGGATGAATAGACAAAGTTTGCAGTTCGTCAGATTGGTAGGATTCCTGGCTCGGCAGGGTCTTTCTGGTGGTGGGCAGCTGCAATGTGGGATGGTTTGTTTATATCAAACCCCACCAAAGTCAAGCAATGAATACCCCGAAGTTTTCGCGCCCACAAACAAGCACTCGACCTGTATCGACGAGAGTGATGATGCGAGAAGAATGAACAACACCACCTTTCCAAACGACGAGCAATGAGGTTGGAGGGGATGAACGGGCAATGTTGTTGTATGAGTTTGTTTTCTTTCTTCCAGCTCCACGCGTTGATGTCGCGTACTGGAAATTCTTTTTTACTGGCTCCTTGCCCTGTACCGCTTCGCCGTTGCCGTTGGTCGTAGACGCGGGGTCTGATACTTCCTTGGAAAAGGAGGGTATATCTGCACGACTAAGATTGGACACGCCAGTAACGAAAGCCAGATGGATGGCCAATTGGGAACACAACAAAGTTTGAGGCGGCGTCGGTAAGTGATTTTGGGAATGCTGATTCGGATGCGAGGAATTTGTAGTCGAATGCTGGTTCTTGCAAGTTCAATTCGCATCTATTCCGCGAGAGAGGTATGCAGGCTTCTGTTGAGGACGATTGGACTGTGGCTAGACCCTGTGGCGTTGTGGTTATTTTAGGGTACTTGGTATGCAGGTATTTCGAGCTGTGGGAGTTGCTGAAGGACTCAGTGAAGAGCGTACAGTACAGAAGAAGTAAAGCAGTGAGCGAGCAATGCGAGGGAGAGAAATCCGTCGAAAGTTCGACTCTCCCCAGCCCGGAAAGTAGCTCATTCTTATGGATGGCCGTTTTTCAAGTAAACAGTCCGTGGTCTTGTTGTGATGGGGCATTTAATGGGGTTTCTCCTTGATGCATCCTTGCTCACATCCGTTCTTTTTGCTGGCTGTTAAACTTTCCAGCTGCCCTCCCTGCAGTACAGGCCCTTGGAGTTGCGCTTCTGCGCTCTTCTGCGCTCGAGGCCGCCGCAAGTGGGCTAACACCGCACTGATCCCGAAGGTGCCGGGCGTGGGTACGAGTACAGTACTGCACTCGTACACTTGTGGGTTAATTTATTTCTCCTAAAGACATCATCGACGAGAGCATCGGGTGGTGGTTGGCTGAGACGCCTCAAAGTCCACAAATGTCTCCCCCCGCTGATCCAAAAGTCTGTGAAATTCTGGCCCTGCGTGTACCCAACGGCACCCTGTAAAATGGAGGAGAGGCCTTGGTGTCGGACATTTTGGTCCCCTGTCGCAGGCTTGCGAACGCCCTGTTGAGATGAGTTGAGGTCAGAACTCGCCATATTGTGCGGGGATCAAGCCATGGTCGATCGAATACCATCCTGCGATTGGGCTCAAGCTGACCAACACCAAAAGCAGCTGGCTTTACTTCTAACTTCCTTCAAGACAGATTGATATTGGTGATTCCACCGCCCCTTTTCGACTCTGCGAGTAGTAACCTGTTGCTAGCTGTCAAGCCCGCATCCAATATGACGGCGTACTTGCTTCATTAGCAGATGCAAATGTCCATGTATGGAGCGGCCATCATTATGCCTGCGTTAACAAATAGCATTGGTGGGATGCTAATGCGGGGACCTCTGTTAGTCCAGGCACAACCAATAACGGTTGTTGCGAGGGGAAGCTCAAAAATAGACGGCAAAAACCCTCATCAACAAAGTCGCAAATCTCAAGAAGATGCTCCCGTTCTCCATCCCCAACCACTCGAGACACGGCACTCGAGCTTTGAGAAGTGGTATCGTACCCAACGGCCAGTCAGCGGAGAACGAAGAGGAGATCCGATCACCAGCCTGGAAAACTCAGATCCGGCAAGCTCTGGGAAGAGTTCCGCTCCCTGGACTCGGCAGCGATAAAGTGGAGAGACTAAGTGAGCTTCATTTCCCTCTGCAACAGGGAAGATTTGAGAGGTGCTGATATCCATCCATTACTTGATGGAAGAACAAAGTACTGGTAGGTGAAAGCTGACCGTTTTTACGAATACGTTCACCTGTTTTCTTGCGTTGCTTGTTGGGTTGGAGATTTGGTGGAGTGAATATCCCAATATTCGCTAAAGCAAGGGAGGTTTTTCAAGATAATGCACTTCCCCATCATCACATTTATCAGATCTCTCAAAATCAGGTAGGGTTTCGGCTTCGAAAATCAATATTCCCGTAAGGTTATCGATATCGCAGATCAGAAAAAACTGATATGTGAAAGTGGTCTTATTTTGCAGGTTTTGTCTGGCTAATATTGAGACTTTGACGCCATGGAGGTTAATTATTACAGCATGCAGAGCTGCACCTCTCCAGAATCATCATTAACTCTCCGATAGCTGATGCTGCAGGTCCTTGCAAGCATTGAACAGATAGATATCCGGACTTGCAGACGTCGTCCCAGCCTTCCTCCCGTTCATACGAACAGACCTTCTGAAACAGCCCATCTTCGGACGATACTGACCAATTGGAATCCCTCGATGCACCAAAGCAAAAGTCAATTGGGAGGAAAGCAAGCGGGCATATTGAGGAACAACACTCATCGGGGATCGGGGAAGGAGATCGTGAAACGAAGCTATTCAGAGTCGTCGTCAAAGAGACGTTGAGAAAACTTCCGCACGCGGCCCGGACCAGCCGTTCGCTTTTGTATCAATCTGTGAGCAGGTCTTTGCTCAAATTGGGTGCTTGCTAGAAGGATTTTGAAACTGACTTTCTAAAATCAAAACAAAAACAAATGGAACGGGAAGGGCATGGGCCTTGTTTACTTTCTTTTTTGTTGTTTATATTTTTCGATATTTTCATTTATTCCCTCGAGTTGAAGGAAGTTCGCGCACTATGTGCCAGAGCTGGACGAGGCAGAAGATTGCTGATCGTATGCGAAGCAGAAGAGGGTTCCCATGCCCTCGCCTGTTAGCTTGTGGATATCCCCGCAACTCTCATACAACTCCTGACGGTGTCACCTGATTACTCTGCTTCTTCACATTTCTTCAGTCCTACAACATATTTGCTCGCGCAACTTTCTTCTATTGTGCTGTCGCACACGTATGTCATTCTACACTCAATTCTTCCTCGATCGTCATTGATATTTTGGGGAACTGGAAATCGCTGCCAAAGAATGTAACCCCAGATTTCCGGCCAATAGGAGGATTCTTTTCACTTTATAGAATGTTTTTTTTCTGCACCAGAATCAAGCCTCAAAGTTGAGGACACTATCCTAAGTAACGGAATCGGACTCCCTCGGTGACTTTGATAGTCAAACTCGGTTTCCCTCCCTTTCCCGGGGAATCGGTTCGGCTTGACGGCCTCTGCACTCATAACCCAAGGAGGAGAAGAGTGTCGAATCTTTCAGCTGGCTCTGTTCCGAAGCTACAGCTTTCACATTCCAGCAAAAAAGGGCCTTCTCATCATCATGCGAATGACCAGTTCTGGTCGAGCTGCGGGCTCTTCGCTGAACTACCCCAAGCCTTTTGTCTCGCGTACCACCGGACGCTCTGGTGCCATTGGTCGGGAAGGAGAGGTATTGATTGATCGCTATGTAGGTTTTTCTCACGGAGCTTTTTCCGTGATGATGATGATTTCAGATGATGCCACGATGTACGAGATCCTTTTTTTCCAAAGTTCCGGGGCTGGGAGTGTGGTTTTTGTATATGATAGGGCGGGGTCGCACAAGCAGTACATGGACACACGGGTTGCATCACAGCATTGACCATTGGTTGATGCGATGCAGATGCAGATCATGAGTAGCACTTCTTCAGCGAAAGGTACGACGGTGATGCATATCGCGGTCTCCCAGTTCCCCCCTTCGTCATCACCTATTTGTTCGCCTACGGCCTCGATCTTCTCGTCGTTGACGTCGCCTGTGACACCTCTCACCCCCGTCTTCCCCTCGCACTCCATTCATGCTTCTATATCCAACCTACCACCTACTTCGAATTCAAAGGAGCCTCAAATCCTCACTACTTTCCATCGCTTTGCCGAGTTACCCCTTGAATTGAGAAGAAGGATATGGGCTCTCACTCTCCCGTCTTTAAGGCGAGTTGAACTCTCCTATACGCCGCTGAGTGACAGCCACCGCCATCTCACTCCCACTACATACGGATACACGTCCAGCCCCTGCATCCCAGTCGCACTACACGTCACTCAAGAATCTCGCGGTATAGCGACCGAGTCCGGCTATGAGTTATCCTTTGCATTATTACATACGTTACCGAAAATCTGGTTCAATCCTTCCAGTGATGTTCTCTATTTCGGGTCCCACTCTCGCTCTGACGCATCCGCATCTTCTGGAACGCGAGATGCGGGTGTGAAGGAGGGATTAGAGGGGTATAAAGTTTTTGTTCAGGCTGTTAGCCTTATTGACCCAAGGTCTCTGGGGAGGGTCCGACGGATTGTTGTTGAGGAAGGGATATTTGGGTCTTTTCTTCTTCTTCCTGGTGATGGCACGGGGTCTGATTGTGGAGTTAGGGAGGATTGGAGGATGCTTCAGTTTTGGGAGGTGGTTAGGAGGAAGTTCGTTGGGGTGGGGGAGATTATTTTTTTGGTGGGGAGAGAGGGGGATAGTGGTAGTGGGGATGAAAGGACGAGTGGGAGGGGGAGAGGACCACCATTTCCGGGGCTTTTTTTACCGGTTGAGTGGCTGAGGGGGAGGGAGTGGAAGGAGAGGGTTGAGGGGTTTAATAGAAGGGTTGCTGATGCTGTTAAGGTTGTGGGGAGGGGCGATGGTGGGGGGTGTGAGTGGGTGGTTCCTAGATGGAGGGTTGTGGAGATGGGGAGGGGAGGGGTGTTGGTTGATATATTGTGAGGTGCTTGGTTAGTATGGTGTTGGTTATTTGCAGTATGGGAAATGGTGAACTATTGATTGATTGATTAGATTAGGAGAGGTCTTCTTCTCATCGAGTCTCTCGATACTCAAAAGTTATTTAATGGTGCTTGGAGCTTTGGTGTTGGGCATTTGGTGTTTAAAGTCGACTTTTACTCTCTTTTCCCTTCTCACTTGGGTTGGATTTCTGGGATACGTTACTAGGCTGGGTAACTTTTGTATCACCACCATTGTTTGGGATATGGAAAGAAAGTATGTACTGTACTTTTGTATGTTGGGTTGGGGGATTTATATACATGTAGGATTACTAGATCTTTACATATATCAGAGATGGTGCCTTGAAACTTAATGGATCTGTTTAATTCCGATTATTATTTTTAAAGCGTATTTTAAGATTTAGGGATTATTTTTTTTTGAAATATGCGTGTATTGAGTGTATTCCAGTGGGTAATGATGCTGAGGAAGGGAATCGTCTTCTTTGGAACTATTTAAGTTGGGGTAATCTTTTTTTAGATAGATAAACAACTATCTCACTTTGCGTGAAAGAATGTTTTTTGACTGGAATTGCTTTTCTAGAGATGAAGACATACAGCCTTAGTGTGTGAAAACCCGTTAATTTCCGCTCAAATCGAAATAGTTTAAACAACACGATATCAACAACCTTAGCACCAAAGACAATTGACACTAAGATGGTGTTTGGAAGGGAGAAGGCTACTTGGATCATGGTATAATCGATTTTAGTTGGCGATTGTATACCTCGAGTTTACGGATATGAGAGCTGAGTTTGTGTTGAAAGATTGAGAGATGTGAAGATGCAGGGTACTAATAAAAAAGTAAGTTTCCCTGGGGACTTTTGAGGAATCAAATCGCCATAGCGATGCTTAATTTTGCTAGCTTCTTTTTTGAGAGCCAAAAGTCAAGGCGGCGTGGTGTAATATTTGAAGCTCACACAGTAGAATATATTAAGCCATCAACCTTTCAACTTGTTATAGAACAGTTTTTAAGCTGGTAAGTATATTGGAATAGTTAGCAAGCAGTAGCACATAAATTATTCCAGAGGTTCGAGAAATGGATTGGAAATCATGGGAAACAGGTATGCCGACTTGTCCAGACTTTCCACCTCTGCCCTCCAATTTACCATAAAGTACCACAAGTACGAATCAGACTACCCGCAAAAGAATGACCACCACAACCTCGTGCTTCTACAAGTCCAGGATGGTTGAAGCGTGGGGATAATATTGATTAGGGTCGCGAAGTAACAAACGAGAATCTATTCGAAAAGAAGAGAAGTTGTACGCGAGTGTTCGCTTTTGAAAAGACGGATAAGAGAAGCCATGGATTTTGTATTCAATATTCACGGATTAAACATGTGACGTTGTAATTTAGAAATGGATTGCGTTTGTGGTACAAGTAAACTAATCTTTACATAACGGTGTAACTGCTGCCATTAGATCAGTGATGTGCATTGCCAAGAAGCCCGAACAGGCATCAAGAAAGGCCCAAGAAGAAGAAACAACAAGTCAAGGTGACAAGAAGAACAGGCCAGGTTTTCGAATGTGAGTCCACTAGGACTTTTAAAAATGGGTACCCCGAACTCTTGACGTCGGATTCTTACCTATAATGTAAGCTTAGGATTCACATATGATAGGTATCATGATTACCAACTCAACCGGGCTTTATTCAACAGACTGGTAAACACCAGATACACTCCTTGCGAGTCGGTAAACCCGACTGGCTGGTTTCGTGACAGCTGTAGACAGGTAGGGTGTCACTATTCGGAAGCCCACCAAGCTCACCTGATGAGTTTCCCCATCTGAAATGGACGATGAAATTCCAAGAATTCCGTATTGTTGCAACGCGTCTGGACAACAGACTTTCACAACGGAGATGAGCAATCGTAAAAGTGTCATTATGTCGACGAATATGATTTGTTCGACGATCGGGTATCATGGTGACTATCGTCCTCGCTTGCCTTTTCCTCTTCCCCTCCCACCGCCTCTTCCCCCTCTGCTACTCGAACTCCTCTTCGGGCCTTCGACATCGCGTATGTCCTTCTTGCTCAACTTCAAAGTGCCGCCGGAGAATTTACCCACTGCGGGAGCACCGACCCCTCTGTCCCTCTTTCCTTCATTGCGGGTGCTGGCCTTCATCTTTGCCTTTTCGAGAATAATGCCGTTCTCGCGGGCTTCCCTTCGTCTCGTGTCTTCCTTCTCATTTTGCTTGGAAACGATCCCCTTTCTGTGTGCGATTGGCATCTTCTCCTGTTTGAATATTGACCCTTTCGATCCTAAAGCTTGTAACCGTAGATCCGTCGCCTTATGCCTGTTTGTTCCACTGGAAGTGGTGTTTCCGCCGGAATCTAGAAGGTGGGACTCCGAGAGGAGACGTTGGAGGGCAAGATCTTTCTTGAGATTCGCTTCTTCGGAGGCGTCTTCGTCATCTATCTTCGTACCTGATTTGTCGCGAACGAGGGATACTGTAGGTGTGCTTGTGGGGATCTTGGAACTCTGCGAAAAGGATGAGCCAAAGGAACTCACGGGTGGAATTTGTCTTACCATGAATGCCTTCAATTCTTCTTTGGACATAGCTGCCATTCGTGTTTGCGCATCCGTATGCTCAACCACCTCAACTCCCCCCTCTTCCGGCTCTGATATCCCACCCCATTCTTCCTCCTCGGTGTCGTCTTCGTCCTCAGATGGTTCTTCTACCTCTTCGACTGGTTTTTGTACGACTGGTAAGGGTTTGAATTGCGCCTCGAAGTGCCGACGAAATATCTCTTGCGCATCCAGTTCCGAGGCCTCTGATTCTTCGCTGCTTGATCGCTCCTCCCGATTCTTTGATTTAGAGGCGCTAACTGCGCCAATCTGCCGCTTTCTCTTCCCCAAATTCGTAGACATTTCGTAGATGAATATAAGGTTGTTCCAGCTTGTGAGTGAGGGACCAAAAATATTACAGAACAAGAGCCATATCAGTCCGAAGTTTGGCCGATCACCAAACCCTCTTTGCAATACCCCACCAAGGACAAGGGCCAACCTCACCTTCATCAATCCACCGATTTGACCTTTCCAGAAAGCGATATCACCATACTATCACATACACCATGACGAAGTTTCGGCCCTGTATAGATCTTCATTCTGGACAGGTCAAGCAGATCGTGGGTGGCACACTGACAACTGCCTCAGCCGATCTCAAAACCAACTATGTCTCCAAGCTTCCTGCAAAGCACTTTGCCAAATTGTACAAGGACAATGCGCTTGATGGGGCACATGTTATTATGCTAGGACCTGGGAATGAAGAAGCTGCCAGGGAAGCATTAGCTGAGTGGCCGAATGGGTTGCAGGTGGGAGGGGGGATCACAGATAAAAATGCCAAACAATGGATCAATTGGGGTGCTGAAAAGGTTGGTTGAAACAATCGTTACTTTTCCCCCACATATGCTAATAAAACACGCAGGTCATTATTACGTCCTTCCTCTTTCCTTCTGGAAAATTCTCCCAAGAACACCTCAACTCTGTTTTGTTTGCTTTGGGTGGTGATAAGGAGAAGCTAGTTATCGATCTTAGTTGTCGGAGAAAAGACAATACCTGGTTTGTGGCTATGAACAAATGGCAAACTATTACAGACATGGAGATAAATGAGAGTGAGTTTCCCTACCTTACAAATATACAAATAAGCGCTGACATGTGGCAGCTTCAATAAAGTCCCTGGAACCACATTGCTCTGAATTTCTCATCCATGCTGCTGACAACGAGGGCCTACAAAAAGGAATCGACAAACAGCTTGTGGAGAGTCTAGCAAAGTGGTGCAGTATTCCCGTCACTTATGCAGGAGGTGGCCGCAATCTTCAAGACTTGGACAGTGTAAAGACATTGAGCAAAGGCCGTGTTGACCTCACAATTGGAAGCGCACTCGATGTCTTTGGAGGCTCGGGAGTAACCTTCGAAGAATGTGTCAAGTGGAATGAAAACTCTAAGGATTGAATATGAGCAATCGACCAACAATAAAACGCACCGTCGCTTTTCCAATTCAACGTGCCACACACATGGATCTACCTGTGGCATTAGATGCTGCGAATGTCATGAATATGAGACGAGAGCGCAATGCCAATCTCAATTCGATCTTCAAGCTGGATTTAATTGCCTGGCAAACTCCAAGTTACCTCGGACTTTTCGAAAATATCACGCCTGTGGAATATTCGCATCATCTCGGTGGCGACTGGACTCAATTCCTTCTTTGTCCGTACATCCTTATGAGATCTAGTTTTATCCCTTGAATTGCCACCTTTGGCGACTTCATTATCAAATACCCTCGACACTCTATCCGCAACTGCAATACATGCTACAACAAGAACTCAACCTCAGGGGTCACTTGAGTGCGGCCATGATTCTCTCAAAATAAACCTTCAAATCTCTCGCCAGACGGTGTCCCTCGTTCCAATTGGCCCACGGAGCCCCGATGATGGCCGACTCATCCTCCTTGCCAGTCATCTCTTCAGCAAGATCTTGGAGATGGCCAAAGATAGCCTCGAAGCGGCTGATATCCTTCTTGGTTCCCTCTCCAACTTCCGCCCTGTCGATGCTCTCTACTTCAGCGAACATTTCCAAGACTTTCTTTGGAGCAGCCTCGGCTTCTTGTAGACATCGGGCGACGGCTCCACCAGCAGGGGCTTGGGCAGCAGTTTCACAGATAATGACTGGTTCCTCGCCTCCTTGAGCTGGAATTGGATCGGTCTCGGCAGCCCCTTCAATTGTATCTGGTGCCAAAGGTGGTCCCGCCGGGATTGCTTGGTTTGCGAGCATTGAGGTATTCGGGTCATTGAGTTGTTGATCAGTTGCGAGTTGGGGATCAATCATTGAAATATCCTGGGACTCATGTGGTGATTCTTCTTGAGGGCAGGATCCCATATTTGAATTGACTGCGGAAGCTGTCATGGTTGGTCTCTCGGCGAGATCCTCCAACTGTCCAATAAAGGTATATAGTTGGTTTATTTGCATGCGGGTAAATCTTGTCTTGGTTCCCCCCTCAAGTCTTCTGAGTTCCTCCTTCATCCCTCTGATCTGTTCGTCTGGTGTCGGATCTTGGCGTGGGTTGCTGGGGCCTCCAAGGCTGCCGTCGGAGGTTTGGTTGTTCATGGCTACTTCTACTCGGCCTTGAGCTTTGGGGGTGTAGTGCTTGAGTGGTAGTTCGCGAGAAAAATTGGTGCGTTTGGTCTGTATGATATCCTGTGAAGAGCGCGTGCTGCGTGTGGGCTCGTTGATATCGTCCTTGTTGAGAGGGTCCCTAGTCTCGCTTCCGAAGCGATCATTTTGGCTCAAAGCTGAGTACGTCCTTCTAAATCAAGTGAGAGACCCGAGACACAAAGCTATCTTTCTCTAATAATCTCATTTCTTTCCATATTTCTCGATTATCCTACTTATCCTGAGTATCTGAATTCCTTCAATCTTTTTACTCGACTATCCTTCACCATTTTTTCTTCTGCAAAATTTCCTATTGTAGTAACAATTTGTTTCCCTTCTTGTTTCACTACTTCTCTAGAGTATCTAAGTTCCTCTTCTGGACTTGAGACTGTTATTTCTTTCTTCTCGTTGTTATTACCTCATATATCTCTTTCTTAAAGTTCATATTTCTTCTTGTTTCGAATAAGAGAATTGAACGTATCTTTTGACTCGAAGCATAGAATTCTCTCCTTCCTTCTCCAAATTTAATGTCTTAGTAAAACTGTTCTCTTTTCCTTATTGATTTACTGTAGTGGAATAATTGAATTCTTTCAATAAACTTGCGTTTTCGTCATATCTTATCTTTTTGGTCTCCTCTTTCTTTCTTTCATCTATCTTTGTCTGTTTTGTTAATATAATAGAGTGTATCGTATATTGTTACTCGACGTTTCAATTTGTTTTATTCGGTCTTGAACTAGTTGCTCTTAGTAAATTTATCGTCTTTTCTTATTGCACCACATTCGTAATTATCTAATTACTTCTCTATTTTATTTCTATTTTTCACGTTTGCAAAGTTTGTTTCTTGACTTTTTCAAATTAACATAGTGAATAGTATTTTCTCAATCGGCAAGTAACTTCGCGTTGCGAAAATATTTCGGAGTATGTGCTACAAACAGCCGCATGAAGGCTGCACCGAGCGCGTGAAAAGAGAAGCGAAGTTCAGAGGTATTGGTTACTTTTCTGGTGGGCTACTGAAGCCAGGGCAGGTGAAGTCGTTGGTGAAGTCGAGGATACTCCTAATGCTAATATCACTGGTGTATGGATGAATCGCAATGGGACCTTCTACCATTCACAGTTAATGCAGACAGGAATCGAGGAGCGACGGTGATTGGACTTCACACTCTTGGCTGGTAAGGATTTTTGATCGACTAAGAATGCCTCGCCTGCCAGATGTGCCATGCTACTCAGCCGCTAGGGACCACAACTAAAAATCATATCAAGAACATCTAGGCCACTCGAGACTTCCTCGTTGAACTCGTTCGTATATGCGCGGCACCATGCCTTGAAGAGGGGAACAAGTCCGCCGCGAGAACGTCCTGGCATTAAGCCATTCATTAGCGACACCATCTTCAGTGTACGCTCCATAGCCATAGGTACGCACTCTAAAAGTGGTGATGCTCTCAAGGCCTACAACACTAACCCCAGGCAAAGCACGACCAGCAATCAAATCAGAAATGTCATCATGTTGCCCTCCCCACCTTCGTCTACAACTCGTCAACACCTGGCACAAACTTCCCACTAACGAAGCTGACCTTTCTCCCTGATAGCCCGAAATTCCTCCTCGCAAGCTAAGAATCCTCTTCTGATATCAAGGCGAGAGAGATATCTCGTAAAATTCCGATCTGGTTGGTAAAGACGCTAGGAGTGAACTTCGGACTTGGAGCTTTGAAATTTTTGTTACTCTTGCGACCCGGAAGATTACTCATAAACAGGCCTCTCGAAAGGACAATTAATCAATGTGATTTGAGAGCAGCCATTTTTCAATTTTTTGACAAGCTGGAATCCATCGGGCTCGTGGCTCATGGCACTTGGAACCTCATCGAGAAGCCCCTCCCTTCATTCGAAGCACATCTTGATTCTGCTCCTCATTCCACATATAGCCAATCCATAATTGGTGAAATAGGCACATCAAAACCCGCACTCCCAGCATATGGATGTCGCGAGATTGTATCATGTCATTCTTCGGTACTCATCGCCTCATTTAGTAACTTGCTGATCACAATGTTTTCACCGGCCCTGCCGCAGAAGCTGTGTTGGTTTAATAGAAGTAGCACGAATACTTCTAGCCACCATTTTTCAACCCACACCCATCGACGAGTGACAGTACCGGACATCCCCCCCTTGCTGCTGCTGCTGCGATGGACCATTTTTGTTGCTTCCATATCAACCCCTCAACTCTGAGGCTTCCATCGTATAATCTGTATCCTGATGAGACCGATGCGAAGCCACCAATAGACAACGCTCAGACTAGTGGAAAGTCTTGAGCTGCACTTCGCTGTACTTTCGGTGCCATGCATGAGTGGCAGTCAAGGTAACTCCCCTTGAGGACAACCTCCATGCCATAGTTGCGTAGGTTACACCGCATGAGTATGGAAACTGATTTAATACTGAAGGGGGATGTCGGAAACACTCATTGAGTAGGAAAAATCGTCTCCTAATCCATCAATTTATACGCGACCATAAAACATACAGCGTCCATTTTTGCTGGAAACTATAGCAACCCTGGGAAAGTTCAAACGTCAGCAAGCCACTGCAAGAGAACCAGGAGAATGAAAGGATGGAAATAGGGTTTAAGGACTTCAGAACTCGGGAAGCGGAAGGACACAAAGGTGAGGTGATGATGGAAGCGCATCAGCCATTCACGTACCCCAAGAACCCCCAGTAGCCATCATCCTCCAGTTATTTCTGAGGTGTCTATCACTTTAGTTTCATTGAGGCGCTGCCGACTTCTCGTCTCCCCATATATTTCGATGCCTCTGCGGGCGTGGTAGGTGTGGTGCCCAGCTCGCTTCCATTCACCACACATAAACAAACCTCCACCAGCGTCACACCCCCTTGCCCCACCTATCGCACCTAGCCGCACAACCTCTTCATATCCCTAAATGAGCGTTTCGGTAGCATCGATTCTTGGACGCAACCTTGCCTTAATAAAAACGGGTGTGGCTGGGCGGTACAAGCGTATGTCGCACCAGCAGCGTGAAGCTTGGGCATATCCTTCAAAAACCCTTGAGTGAAATAAGGGCTTTCTAGGGACTCCTCACTAAGAGGAGTCTTCAGTTTTGCCGTTTTGTTGGGCTGAATGATTTTTTGATCTTTTTGGCGCGATAGAACAAATTTAGGTGGTGTTGACGTAACGCATAGGGAGGTGGTTTGAATTTTCGCTTCACCCACTCACCCGCGACTTGGTTCGTGCTCCTCCAATTGAGCCCGAGGATAGACTTCAGTGAAGATACTAGATTGATACCAATCCATTACTTTTTTCTATGCTCATGAAAAATCTTTTCGACAACCAGAGAAATTCAAAATAGCCTTCATATACTTCAGAAGTCCCACCCCCCGATCGCGCACCTGAAGCCGGCACTATGGCATTATATTGTTATTTATGTTGGACAATGGTGAGGTAGTGCCCCTGTAGACATTATAAGTGGCAGTAAATAAGTTCGTACCTACCCTCATTGTTCAAGCGTAGTAGGGCAATTCTAGTAAATTGTCTTGAAAAACTAGAACAATTGAAGACAATTAACCCAGCTATTTAGATTGTACGACTCCAGTTATCCCACAAAGTTAGGACAACGAGCGATGTAGGCAGACACGAATATATTTACTACCACTTTTAATGTCTACTGGGTGATAGTGAGGGCCCACAGTTTAAGCGAGGGGTCACTTGTGAGTTACCAAGACCTTTTAAGAAGACTTCAATTTTGGATGTTGATCAGCACTTGGTAGCAATAGGTCAGCTAGTGGTTAAAATAGGAAGGAGCCTCCCCTTTCATCGCAATACTACAAAGAAGCTTTTTGATTTATAAAAAATCGGAAGTGAGGTATCGAGTTTCCGTGCGCGGCTTCTGCTGATGACCGGTACTACATGTTATTTTTGGGAAGCAGTTTTGAGAGTCACTGTGGATATGCCGAGACCATGATTCTCTCAGGTTCTAGATCTACAATAATTTCGATTGCTTTACTAGACGCCGACCTCGAATTGTTCGCTTTCCTGCCAAGTATGTCCCCATTATGAAAGATTTCGCTAAAACGATAGAACTCAGGTATATTCTACTCCCCCAAACGCCGGTAGATACACAAGAGTAACAAAACGTACCTCTGATTGAGGACCCGGTATATATTAGTGCGAAATAAATACCCTTCGAATGTATTTGGAGCCTCTTCGTCGTTCGAATTGGCTTAGAGAGAGAGAGCGAGGCTGCCAATGCCATCTAAGGCAAGCGCAGAATGAAAACCTATCCCAGAATTACTAGTCAGTAATCTTAACTCCCACAGAACTGCAGATGTTCTCTTACCCAGTATACCGATCGTGAGGCCTACTTCAAACAAGTCTTTTTTCCGCATCAAATTGCAAGGAAACCACCATATTTTCTGGCGAGCCTTCAGCGCTTATCACTTTGGCAATCTTTCCCTCCGCGTCGGAATAGTGAGCTAACCTTCTTCTTCACCGTATGAGGGCAGGAAGGTTTCTTCTCTTCTGCTTCTGTGCCCGTGGATGCAGACTGTGCTGTGTAAGAATCCCGAATGCGTTGCTCAAGATCCACGATTCGACAATCTTGTGAGACATTCTCCTCCCTCAAAGTATCGATTGCTCGTTTCTGCACCTCGAATTGCTCCTCGGCAGCGCGAAGTCTCTCTTCCAATTCTCGAATTCGTTTGGAATCTAGTTCTTGGGCAGTGCGACAATTTTGGAGCTCCATCTCCATTGCGTAGGCGTGTGATTCGGCGTTGTTGAAGGCGTCTTGATTTCGTCCAGGTTGCTGCTCGAGTTCTGCGATAAGATTGAAGATGTCGTTCACCACAGGGGAAGGTGGCTCTGGTCCCCATACTTGGACCCCACTCCCTCCGTTCCTGGTCGATGGGGTAGTTGATGGCTTCTCGCTGACCATTGTCCAGGGGCCGGTGCTTCTTTGTGCGCTTGTTTCCTATTGCCTGTTAGCTTCGGTGTCGAAAAAGAGAAGAGGGGTTACGTGATGACCTGGTCTGAATCGATCTCAATACTGAACTTGGAACTCACCACTGTAGAATCGGAGACGCTTGGAGAGGTATCAGTGCTTGGGGACGAGTCACCGTTCTCGTCAAGGGTGGTAGATTCCAACTTCGCTTTGCTCTTTTGGGCGCGTTGAGCGTCAAGGCCTTTCCACCTTTCCAGAATCTTTGACTGGTCCATTTTGCTATACTGGGAAACGCAAGCGTGATTATGTTTTGGTACATGCCAGAGAAAAGAATTGAGATAGTGTGATCACAATCAATAATTGCGAGGCTGTGGCTAGCCAGGCACGAGTGAATCGGACGAGGCTGCTTCTTGATGCTTTAGTGAACAAATTTAAGATTCGATATTGAGGTGAACCCATTTATAGGCACTGACTAAGCTATTTGACCCATAAAAGCCTGAAAATACCCAGAAGCACTGCTTCTGTTTACTTAGTACAGCAACTTGGCCAAAAACCCAGCTAGCCCTCCACACGCCCAAAGGTTGTCGACGGATGTGCTCCCACAAACATTTCCCCCCACACTAAACGTCAGGCAACAATTTGGGAGTACCTAAGACATCAACTACTGATCCATCCTCAATCTCAATCAGATCGTCCCTCGAAGTTGTGAGTATTTCCTCTCCAAATTATACTGACGATCATAGCGCGAGCCGTTCGGTGTACGCGAAAAGCCCCCTCGACACGTTCATATCTCACGCCCAACTCACAATTCCAATTTGAATTCACCCAAAAGTTGTCGCAATACCGCTCATACAAAATGGGCGACCCGGTCAACAAGATTCTTCAAGATGCGGTCCGCAGGCTTGATTCCGAGAACAGACAGCTGCAGCAAGATATCCGCCAATTGAAGGAACAGGAAGTTGTCCGCTGTCATGTGGAAGAGAGACTTAAGATGGACAACATGTATCTTGTCAACGAAATTGGTCAACTGAAAACCGAATTGGCCCAGGCAAACAAGGAAGCGCAAGCTAAACGTGGTTCCACGGCGTTGGACGATGTGGCACGTCGTCTTCAGCAAAAGGCGATCGAGGAAGTTCGGCGAGAGAAAGCGGAGGACAAGAAGAAACACGAGGGAGCTAGCAAGTTCTTGACGAATCTGGTCAAGAAGGGAGTGGATGAGAGGGGTCTGCTCGAGTCGTAGAAAACTCAGTTGATGGCAGAAGTCGCGAGGTTGGAACTTCAGCTACAGAGGTCAACAGAGAGAACAAAATCACTTGAGAAGGAGGTGTTGGAGTTGCAGGGTTCTCAGAAAGACAATCATAATAGGGCAGAAAAAGTCGGGGTCTGGAAGGAGGGAGGAACGAAATTGGAAAAGATTGCGCGTCTGAAGGCATGTGTCAGATCTCTAAGTCACCCCAAGGTCTTTACACTTACGGACGAGGATGAGCGCAGAGCATCGAATCCGATGATCAACAATGTTCTTGCTAGGATAGAATTTCATGATGAGGATAATGATGTGTTATTGTTTGAGCAAAACAACAACGACCCACATTTTTTCGAGGACGATGACGATCTCAAGTACGCAGTGGTGTTAAGACAATATCCTGACAACCGTACTGAAGACTGGGTTTCGGATGTACATAATCTTACGCAGGAAATATTGGACCTCAAGGAGAAACTCGATCAACAGGAGCCTCTTGTACGAGTTGCTGTA
Source organism: Hymenoscyphus scutula (assembly GCA_001399465.1). Taxonomy (NCBI): domain Eukaryota; kingdom Fungi; phylum Ascomycota; class Leotiomycetes; order Helotiales; family Helotiaceae; genus Hymenoscyphus; species Hymenoscyphus scutula. Next base: position 48,563 of record LKTO01000243.1, read on the forward strand.
TCGATCCGCCGTCATTTTTTGCAACACGCTGGACTTCAGACAGGCATCGGGCGTCCTAACCAAATTGTCATACAAATGGGCAACCAAAGTGAACATGATGGGGACATTCTTGCCGACTCCGTCATACTGGCCCTGGGATTTCTATCCAGCCACGAGACAAAAGTTGTTGGACATATATACTTGTGCAGATATGGCTGCTTTTTCAGACTATGAATTTGAGCTTGGATCTGTGATGATCCCGAGAGAAATGGAGATTAGAAATGCGGTTGCTACTCTCACGACGATGTGTCTTGGTTGCGAGTCAACTAAATCTAAATCCAAGACATCGCTCGAGCACGAACTTTTCTGGAAGCTTGCGGAAGACTCTCTTGCCATTACTACAAAGCTTAAACCTGCATCTTGGACCTGGGAAGACAGCTACAAGGTTGGTAAAAGTTCGATGGTTGAGAAGAGCTTGGTTCGTATGCGCGAGATTATCGATGAAACATTGGCTCACCACGGCGAAAGAAAGAAGATATGGAGACTCGCAAACATTGAAGCCGCAAGAGACAATTATGCCGGAGAGGAGAAAGAGGCTACTCAAGAGAAAAAGTGTTCGTCGGAATTGCCAATTCAAGGCGACAAGGCCATTGGAAAGGAGAATATAACAGGTGATGGTGCAAACCATGGAGACAAGGCCTTGAAGTCGGCAGTAGAACATTCCTTCCATCCAATTTGGGAAACTCCTGCTGCTGGCAAATTGAAGTTCGGTGTGTCTGGGTTCTGGAAGTAGGATGCTAAGAGGAGAAGATTTTGCTTGATGTGGAACTTAAGTCGCCAATTTCTAATGATTTGCCTGGGTAATTATTGTAGCTCTATCTTTCAGTTGCTCTAAGAATGCAAGGAGAAGACCAATTGTCATTAATAAAATTGAAAGTGTGTAATTATTCTGTACGTGTTCTCTTCTGGTAAATAGCGCCGTTACCTTGGTTAAAACACCTTTCCGTGCCTTTATACTCACAAATAAAACTGGTTTTCTGTACGGAAAGATGATAATGATTACACATCAAGCCTTTCCGTAAATTGCGGGCTGCAGCCGTTGCTGTTATCGCAGTAGACTGCAAGCGGAAATCCAGCCAGAATCCACGGCTGCTTCAAGGTACAAGCTCTAAAATCACCATATGGAAGTAAACACTCGCCTTTCTCACGTTTTTGGGCTGTTCTGTTCTTTTATTTGGGGAATAGAAATCGCGGGGTAAGCGAGTGCGGTTGTGTTTATCGCGAGCAACCATTGCCCATAAATTCTCAGAGCGAGAACATCTCGACTGACTACACCCATACTTCCTCGCCTATTTTAGTATCCCTTGGGGACAAAAGCGAGAACACATAGCACAACACCAAAGTTCATCATCCACCAACTCACTTCAGATCGAGACAAGCGGGGCAAATTATTGACTATTTTGTGCTCGGTGTCATTTAGTAGTGGTTCGGAGGGAGAAGATGAGTCACGGTATACAATATGCTCCTCGTTTGAAGGTGAAAGACTAACGAAAGCAGAGCAAGATGCCCCCGCGGAGGCGAACCCTATGCCCAGTATCTCACCATTTGATCGCCTTCCTTCCCCGGCTTCAGATCTAAGATACGAATCTCCAGAGTCAATAACCACAGAGCCCTTGAATAATCCTCTCTTCCCATTGTTAGATCGAGTTATTTCTGACAGAGACGCGTTGAAGTTATTGAACGACCATTTGTCAACACAAGTCGCGACGCTTGGAAAGAGGCTGGAACAGACGACCAGGGAGAAGATGCAACTTGAACAGGACTACGGATATTTGGACGAGGAAAAGAATACTCTTGTAGAGGCTGGGGAGTCTCAGAATGCCCACGTTCGTTCATTGGAGACGTATATTGCTGCCTTGTTGGGGCAAAAGCGGTCCTTGGAAGCAGTTTTTGAATTCAAGATCGACTCTAGCACCACTCATAAGGATTCGAAGGGCCCTAAGGAACCAGAAGTCAAGCATGCGGGAGATTTGATTGCTGTTTTGAAGGCAAAATACAAGAAATTGGACGGCGAGAACGCGCAATTACGAAACTCGAACTTCGATCTCGAAGAAAAACTTGCGAATATGAAGAAGCTTTGCCAGTATATCGAAGAAGAGAATAGAGACTTGAAGGAGGAGGTCCAAGAAAAGGAAGAGGAGATAAAGGTTCTGGAGGAAACACCTTCTTCCGAAAGATACTGCATGGTATTGGAAGGAAGGAATAACTTCTTGAAACAAGAGCTTGCAATTTCAAAGCAGGACTCCAACTTTCTGGAGGGGAGGATATTAGCTTTGAGGACTGAAATGGAGGATAGACCTTGGAGGCAATACAGTATCGAGCTGGAATCAGAGTACCAAATCTTGAAGGATGAAATGAGCAAAGAGCAAGCTCTGAGGATTGAGAGGGAGAAGGACAGATCTTGGAAGCAATTCTGCATCAAGCTAGAAGCAGAAAATCGGGACTTGAAGGAGAGAATAAGGGATGAGGAATCTTGGAAGGAGCACTGCGGAGAACTGGAGACAGAGATACATCTCTCTAAGCAAAAAATAGCTAGTATGCTCCAAGATACCAAGAAGGTGGAAGGAAAGACTACAACTTTTAAAGGCGTCTTCAAATCTATGGACAGCGAGAAGGAAAAATTCAGGAACGAATATCTCGCCCTTGGTCTGACGGAGGACAAAACAATCTTGTTCGAAAAACTCACCAACGACCTTTCGACCCTGAAAAATAAGCTTGCTCAACAAGAGCCCTTGGTTCAGGTTGCACTTTCCATCCGTCTTCGGTTCTTAGAGAGAAACAGAGCCAGGTTTGGTTTCTGCCCAGCACACGAAACAAACGCCGAAAACATTCAGAGAGGAGATATAAGTGCAAATTGTGGCAATATCTCGGCGGACACGGCACTCATCGCATTAAACCATCTCAGAGACAAACAACCTCTCATGGATGTCTTGAAAAAAATCTATGACGGCGCTGATCTTTCCACCATTGTGGGTGTACCAAACAGCTCACGCATGGATAAAGAGGAGATGGATGTGAGGAGTTCAATGGCTACTATGAAAATATTGTGTGAAAAATGCAACATCAATTCTTGTGGCCCATCGTGTCTGTTGCAAGAAGACCACATGCTTTTTTATCAACACGCAACGGAATGCTTGGAAATGTTTGACTTCCACAAGCGACAAAAATGGTCCCTGAGAGATGCGCATTTGTCAAGGGAGAGACGGGCGACTGAGAAGAAGTTGAAGAAGATGCAGGAGATTCTCGATGCAACGGTGCTTCGCGAAAAGCAAAATGTACGAAGAAGGGCTGCGAAATAGTTCTAAGACACCGCCATAAATGCAGGACGTGTATTCAGATCTGTAGGATTTCTGCCTGAGGGGAGGAGAGGGTTCCACGTTACATGTTCTTTATATTTTGCGTCTCATATTGATTGATTTGGGCCGCTTCATGAGAATGAGTGGAGCTCCATGCAGTGTTAGTAAATCAAAATGAAGAGCGCCCCGAATAACACAACATCGATCTAGAAACGCACATGAGTGAGACCAGAAAGACTGATTACACACTCAAAAGACACAAATTCAAATACATTCCATTACTTTGCTTAGAATGCATCAAAAACTCGCTAAGAAACTCCAACTAGCTTCGCCAAACCTACGATGAAGCATCACAAATGAAGGGAAATTTCCCTAGGAAATACACCCAGCCAAATAGAACTGGATCTACAGGAACAATTCTTGAGATATTGTGAAACCAAGCGCTTTCCTCTCTTGACTCTTAATGAAAATCAACCGCCCAAAAGAACCCCCATCGTTTTCACAATTAATTGTGAACCATCCGTTCAGTACCAAGTTAGCAACCGAAAAATCTTAGCAAAATTCCTGTTGGCTATCAATTTGCCAATCATCATCTTCCTCGTCGCCGTAATAATGCTCAAGCGGGTTCAGACTCTCCAAAGTGGATCCGGGTTCCCGAAATCTCCTCGCAAAGCGCTTGAAAGATTTTCTTAATGTCGACATCTGTCCTTTACAGCAATCGGAGATTTCGACGGCGGCGGGAGTGCTATTGTGGATAGTCGTATACCAGCTTCCATTCCAATCCCTAAGCGATTTACCAGTATTTCCAATTTCGACGGAGTGCCAGTGATGGATGTTTTCTACCTGCTCTTTGATTTCGATGAGTTCTTGCTTAGGTGTACCAGCACTTTCAACAGTGAACCGATCCATATGGTCCGAACCAACCATGTTGCAAAATGCCGAGATATTGATGAGCTCATTCAAATCGGCGGAGATATTTGGTCTCGGAGAACAAGAGTAGAGTTTCTTGAAGAGATCTGGGGTTATTTCGAAAATTAGCATCATATTAAAACCATCGCGATCCTCGTCTAAAAATGTATTGTGTCGGTTCGGGAGAAGCATCAGTGAGGCATCCACCTCAAAATTTGGTAGATAGGCTGCATTATTTCCTGCAATTCTTAATTCTCTGTTTTCATGGGCTAAACCAAGTCTTTCTTTCACATCCTGCCAGAACCGTTGTCTAATGTCTAATGCAAGTTTGAAGAGCGGCCGATACATCCTGAGTGTACGCTTGAAGTGGATGCAAGACAAAGCGTAGGTATTCTTTAGTTTTCTGACTTGAATGAGCTTGCTTTTGTAGTTCTTGTGCTCTTCCTCTAGCTTTGCTGTTTTCCTAGTATTCACTTACTTGAGCATTGCCATCTCATTTTTTAGTGTTAACCTGCCCTCTTGGAGTCGCTCGACCAGATCCTGAAGCCCGCGATTTTCCTTCTGTAACTCCGCGTTCTTCTCTTTGAGTTCGTCATCTTGAAGACGTAACCCCTCGTTGTCCTGGCGTCCCTGTCGACTTTTGTTGAGGTGATATTGCTTTTTTCTTTCTAAATCTGCGACCTTCTTCTTGAGATCTTGATTCTCGGTACGCAGTTTCTCGTTCTCCTTTTTAGAATCCCGACTCGACTTGGCTAAGGATTGTTTTTCGGTTTGAAGAACGCGGACTTGGGCATTGAGAATTCGAATTTCGTGCTGCAATCTACCAGTACTACAACATGGTGGTGGGACGTTAGGTGACATTTTTGGGCCTTGCTAGAAAGTCTGCTGATTGAGTCTATTGTTGATTAGCTACGAGTAGAATTAACCTTAGGCTGAACTACAACCCGCTTACACAAGAGCCTGAAATAACGCGTCGTCCCTAGGTTGCAGATAATCGGTGGTGCAGTAAAAGATAAGCGAACAATGTGATGATAAAGCAAGGGGGTTGAAAGTCGAAGGCAGCAATACCAAGTTGCGCTATGGACGGAAACGTTGGGAGGAGGTGCTAGGTGCTGTGTGTTATGTGTTTTGGTTGCCTGTGCGTCGTGAAAGTAAAATTTCATGAGTGAATGTGAAGCAGGGCTTCTTCAAGAGAAAAGACGTTGTAAAGTATAAAAACTAGATATTTTTTCATATAACACAAATATCTACTGAAGGATAACTAATACAGTTATGTGTCCACTCTCTTACATGGTCCTTTACATCCTCAAACATGTTCACTAGTGTGAATTCTAGTTCTCTTCTGTAAATCCTCTTCTTAACTGCTGTTTGCCGCTTAAGTAATTTCATTTTCCTTTTTACCTCTTTTAAAGGAGGGGAAAGAAGAAATAGAGGACAATGTTATAAGGTATAAATCCATTATAAATTCTTCACCCTCTTTCTCTATCACTAAAGGTTTGGAAAATTGTATGCGGAGATCTCCGTATTGTCGTAAGATAGTCTAAAGCTCTGGATTCTCTTATCTAATCTGTAAATTTTAAGAGAAACATGTACTCTTACCAGAGGCTTTTCAGTGTAATGTTTCTTTGTAAAAATCAAGCTTTTAGTAAAACACTTTAGAATTTTCAATTTCTCTTAAGAATTTGTACATTTTTCAGGATTAAACTTACTTACTAGAGGTTTTGTAGCATAATATCTCCGTGGAGATATTAGTACTCTTGCAAACCCATTAGAACTTCTAAATTATGCTGCGTTATCTGTAAATTATTAACAACTGAGTAGTTTTACTATAATGACTATATTATAGCAATTCCTTTAAGATGTTGTATTGTTTATGACTTACCCAAATACTCTAAATAAATCAAAGAAGTTATTTATAATTAAGGGTTAGCGCAAATAATGGTTAAATAGGTTAGACCAATACCCATTCATCTGATCTACAACTCTTTTAGGAGTTCATCATAATCTAATTAATATCAAAAAGATATATTAGAAGTAGGCTATACAAGCCTAGATTAAACCGCATATTTCGGTTTCAGTGTAAACTTAACTATCTAAGAATTGGTATGAGCTAACCAATTATCAATAATTTGCTTAAGATTTAACCACTTTTGAGAACTTTTCCAGAAATCATTAGGGATAATTTCTATGCTCAAAAATAGCTTTTCGGAAGTAAATTTGTCTTGCAGAGATAGTTTTCAGGACTAAAGCATTACTGAATTGTGGAGCTACCTATGAGTGATAACTATCACACGCGATCACGTCAAAATAGACTTATCAGTTCTTAATCTACTCTCTTTAGCAGCCACAAGTGGCTCCTATCTGATCAAGCATAAAATTTACCTCTTACCTATCGGCGTCCTCTCTTTGACCCTACCTCTATAGCAATTCATGGTTTTAATAAACTCATCTTGCGGGAAACACATGACCTAGCATCTGTATCTATTCCTAGCTCCTGGCCTACTCTTCCCTTCTCTCTTTAGAGGTAATGTACCATGACAACAGAATCTTTCGATTTCACGTTCTCTCAATTTTATGCCAAGCTGGAGAACAAAACCAGAGCTTTCTACTACAAATCACAAGGACAATATTATCAATTTCAAGGTGTGGCAGATGAGTTTGAAAACAATAGAATAAATCAAACGACTATTTTGCAAAAAGCAGCCATGTAGATATGACCAGCTCTGACTGCACCCATGCCATCTCTCTGTCTGTAACGAGAATCTCAACAATTTACAGCCACCCAGGAGCAAGAACAACCCAATCTATCCATTCCACCCACCCAGAGTCAAACATCATCCTGTAGGAAAGAGAGGTCCGTTGGTCGTGTTCTTCGGCCGATTTTGACCAGACAACTGCCATCCACGTCCGTGAAATCTCCACCTCCCTCATACACACCATCCTCACAGGCCATTTTTGTTTCCATAGAACAAGACACTTCAAATAAGATTCTCCCCCCGTGCAGATTCCTTCGCCAAACCTTCCAATTCCTTTCTCATCTCAAACATAGCACTTCTGAGATCATCAAGGGCGGCGGAAGTCTTGGCATCGCAACCATCCGGAGTTTTAAACCATGTGCCGTCCCAATCCTGAATCTCGAAAGTAGCTTTTCCTAAATCAGTCAGAATCGAAAATCCGTTAGATATGACACTTTGGCCGAGGTAAACAATTCTCTTGTTAATTTCCCTCAACTCCCGTCTACGAATAAACTTTTCGCAGCATAGTTTCGAAAAGGTGAAGATGTTTGTAAGCTCAATGTCAAGATGGTGCCATGTCTCGAACATACGGTCAGTATGGCTAATGCAATACAAGTTATGGAAGGCCGCCGGCGACATCTTGAACGTCCCGGCATCGATGAAGCCATAAGGACTGGAGACAAAGGGAGAGTGTTGGTTTCCGAGGGATATGAGAGCAGCATCGACTTGGCAGTTAGGTCTATTGGCGGCCGCTTCCCCAGCTTGAAACAAGCTTCTATCTGCATGACCCCAACCCAGTATTTCCTTTGTCTCCTGCCAGAATTTTTGTCGAACTGCCGGAAAATCGCGATGTCAGTATTGTAGTCTCTGAGGGAATAACAGACAGAATAGTGGGGAGAAAACAGAGCTGTGCTAGGAGGAAACAGTGTCTCAATCCTCATAAGACAACCTGACAATGGAGAAACTAAACAGGAGAGTACTAACCATCCAGCGCCAATTTAATCAGCGGCTTCTGCTTCACAAGTCGAAGTGTAAGCTCCTTGACATTGTTTTGCTTTTCCTCATACCGGCATTCCCAAAGCTGTTTTGTATGCTCGAGGTCTTGGTTCTCGACTATCAATGTGATAACTTTCTCCTCCAACTCCTTGTTCTTTTGGCTCAACTTCTCGAATTCTTTCTCGTGTTCCCCCAACAAGCTGTTGTGACTTTGTTGTAAGCTCGAAAATTTCTCCTCCAGCTCCTTATTTTCCTGGTCCAGCTCATCGTTGTCCTTGGGATCCTCGGCAATGTTGTGTTCTAAGCTTGAAATCTTCTCCTCTAACGTCTTGTTCTTTTGGCTTAGCTCGTGGTTGTTCTTCTCCGACAGGCTGTAGTAATAACGGTGGTTGTTTTCGGCGCTTGACATCTTCTCCTCTAAATCTTTGTTCTTTTGGCTCAGCTCGTGGTTATCGGTCTTGAGCTCCTCCGACAAGGTGTAGAAGTATTTTCCGTTATCATCCAACTTCGAAACTTCCTTCTCTAGGTCTTTTATCTTCTGAGAAAGAGCTTCGTTTTCCTTTTTGAGTTCTTCGGAGGTGCCTGCCACGCTCGATAACTTCTGCTGGATCTCGGCTTTCTCTTTCAACAGTTGGGCGTATTCGTCAGCAGTCTTGCCCCCCAAATTGGAAATAATCTCCTGCAATCTGCGGTTCTGCAATTTGCGGCTCTCCATGTGCAGCGAAGCGCTTTGCTCCTTGCCAGTCTTGATATTTTGTGCGACATTGCCGACGTTTCCCTGAACATCCTGTTTTCTGGGCGTCAGTTGTCTCTTTGCGAAAAAGTACGACGTGAATCGAGAAGTTGAAACAGTTAATCGTAAAGGATCGGTCGATCAACATATTTAGGAAGCTGACTTACCGTAACAAGCTCCTCAAGGCTGTGGTTCGTTGTTTCCAATTCCTCAATCTTCACATCCCTCTGGTGTCGTTCGAGGCGCAGACCATCGTACTTTTCCTTGAGCTCCTTCTTCTTTTGTAAACTAGGGAGATGGGAGGTCAGTAATCACCGACCCGAATGGATCTTGGGACGTAGCACAAGATAGAAACTGGAGTTCATAAGATATTCAGGAGTTGCTTAGAAGTAACTAAAGTGAAAGGGAGAGTGAGAGTGAGCAATGCCCCTATTACTTACTGTTCCTCGTTCTGTGCTTTGAGTTGGCGGACCATATCCTTGAGATGCTGGACCTCGCTCTTGTTCTTACCAGCACCACCCATTGCTGCGGTAGCTAAGGTGATTGACTATCAGATGACTGACCGACTGGGCTTCTGAGCTTGCAGAGAGGACCTGAGAGATAACGCGACGATCGCGCTTTGCTTGTGTCTGAAATTGTTAGCCGCCACCAAATGGCAAAAGGTTGGGTCAGATTCACCTTCAGTCAAGGAGCGTCACAACTTGACTCGCAGAGCCAATAAAGATTGCTCTGGAGTTTCAAAGAGCGTTGACTGTAAGATCGGTATGAGATGGGTATGAGATCGGCGCCCTTCTTGATGCAAGAGCGCCGATTGTTTGTGGTGGGAAATGTAGTTGTGGATTTGATGCGAGTTTGTTGTGGTGGGGGAAACGCGTGCTTGTAGAACAAGTCGGTAGGCAACAGAAAGCGGGAAAATTACGTCGGCAGACAAATTCACTCACGTGAACCCCCAGTAGCTAAGCCGCTAAGGGTAGAGCGTCAAGTAGATACACCCCCCAAAATTTTCTAGAAAAATGGAACAACCGAATTCAATTGGTCAAAAGGGTTAAGATCATACGCCAAGTAGGCAGGTTCAAGCAAGCCGTGCTGCATACAACGACATTAGTGGTTTATTATAAAAGGAAACGCACACCTCTTGATAACAATAGATTTTTAAACATAGTCTTGAAAATTTGGATATCTATGCTCTGTTTCTGACATGGTACTACACACTCAGGATCGTCAATTGGTCTTCCTTGTTCCTTTGAAAGTTTGTTTTAATTCAAGAAAGCCAGTTCAAGAAAGCCCCTCATTATTGTTGTACATTAAAGGTTATTTTTTAGTAACTTGTTGTTCTCTTCCACCTCCAGTCGAATTTGATATTTGTCTGTTAATTTTAGGCCAACTTACATCAACCATTTTGGCTCTTGAACTCTTGTTTGGTGAGATATGCCGGAACTATAGACCCAACCCGCCCAAAATACCTCTAGACTGACGAAGTTTCGAGATTGGGCTAGTGTCAATTTTGATCCGTGTCTTAATTATTAGACTAGAAAGTATGAGGAGTTTACAAGCGGCCGTCTTCTAATAAGCTCATTAAAAAGGAGTTGAAAGGTTTCAACGCACTAGCATCTTTGTTGTAGTTTGTAGAGCACTGAGAGGGTTTGTAATAAGTTTCAGAGGCATAAATGCTTAAAAGCTTTCTCTATATTGAACATGAGTCAAGCCAGTAATGCTCCGATATACTTGGGTATAAGGACAAATGAACCTATAAGTGCAAAAGCAAATGGCAAGGAAAGAGTATATTAACTCAACATAAGGGGCCAAAAACGCTAAGAACTCTCAGGCAGTGGCTTTATTGTTCTTTAGTACTCTAAGTGAATATCAGACCAACTTTTGGCATTCAAAACACCAAGACCTAACCGAAATATGGAAAGGAGAACTGGAGCACGTGATGTCAACATCACCGCTTTCAACAAATATATATTTAGAAAAAGGTAGGAATTTATACCTCTCTAAATAAGGAATCAATCGTTGAGGCAGGACTTGAGTTTGGTTCTAGACTCTGCTCAAAAAGTGCTTCGCGACGCTTGACAACTTAACCTAGAAAACAAATAAGCGTACGCAATCTAAAGTATTATTGCTCCAGCTAGTTTATAGCTACTTTGTCAAAGAAGTAGAGAGTAAAATCTCCCAAGACTAGTCAACTTCATCAGATCCAAGTACAAAACCACCACTCTCAATGCTTTTACATTCTCTGCATTGAAGTCAGAATTCCAACCCCCATATCCACCTCCAAAAGAGGATTATTTTCGGTCGGGTCGTCGTCTTCTGCCTGTACTGCTCGGTGATCCTCTGCTACAAGAGGCTTCCGAGTATTTCCTATCCTCGTCCACAATCTCGGTAATCAATTCCTTGGTAAGGCCCAATCGTCTGGTAACATCGGCATCATTCTCAAACTCGGTGCGCTCCATCTTGCTGGCTTTGGTTCTGATAATTTCAATATGGTCCAGTGCTTGTTGACGTTGCTGGATTGGACGATTGTCGCCTTCATTCTGGACTTGCAAGGTTCGAATTGTGACTTCGCAGTCAATAGCGACCTTTTCCTTCTCACTCAATGCCATGAACTCTGTTGGTGTCATTCTGTAGAGACTCTTGAATACAATATTGATGCCTTTCTTGAGCGTTGCCGGTATGTGGCCGTCCAAAATTAATTGGGCGTCGGCGTTTCCAGAACCAGCATGAGCGGCAGCATTGCCATCCTTGACATTCTTGTTGATGCTACCTCGTGGAATGAAAGGAATGGCTTCTTGAACCACTGATTTGGCGGCTTGAACGAGAAATCTCAGGCTGGAATAGTGTTAAAAATGCGAAACTATCTCCAGGCTGGCAGGTAGCCGAATGTTTACATACCGAGTTTGAAGAACAATCTGGATCATTGCCTTGGTTCCTTCCTTCTCCTTCTTTAGTTTTGTCAACTCCTCCCGAGCAACCTCTGCGCAATGGTTTGCCTCGGCCAGCTTTTCATTCAACTGAGCAACGGTCGCTATGCTGTCTTTCTTCTGCTCTCCTAAACCCTTAGTACATTGATACAGAGCCTGGTAATCATCGGCGCAGTCCTTATGGTCGGCCTTCAAACTCTCGATCTCCGCCAATAGTTCTGCTTCCCGTCGTGCAAAGGATGCTCGTTCCGCACTCAACGTATTTCTCAAGGTCTCGTTTTGGATCGTGACGACCAAGTATGGGTTTGAACCCGACCGGTCTGGTAAATCGAAGGTGCTAGATGACATTTCGCAGTAGTTCGGCTGTGGTGCTGGTTGAAAGCTAAGTCTCTTCCGATGATGAGGTTGTACTGCAGGTGGTGGTAAGCACTACTGCAATGTTGTGATAGTTGCTGCGTACGACGGAACCGAGCGAGCAACGACAACACCGGGGTAAATTTGTAGTTTATTCTCAAGTCGATTGATTTGCTTTGACTCTCCTGATTTCGGGCAAATTGGAATATTAATTGTGTTTACGTTGATAATCTGCACCAAATCCTCGGTTTCTAGGGAATAAAAATCGGAAAGCTGAAGTAGGACGTGATTTAGAAATGCGTGTAAAAGCTATAATCGCTCCAGACACTGTTACTTTTTTTCCTCAAAAAATACGGTGTTCATAATTAGGCTTAGTGGTGTTTTACTGAGTGTAGAACCAGCGGGACGATCCTTTAGAGCAAGAGAATGATACAGCGACTGCGGTAAGGTGTATTTAGAATGCCCACGCTATTCAGTAAGAGAGAAAAATGTCGAAAAAGGTGTAGCAGGCACTTTACCCAAGCAGAAAACTAAGTCATGTTGGATCCACCCTAAAAATAGGCGCTGGAAGTAATCAGAATTTGAACTCTACCGAAAGTTTCAGATTTCCGGATTTCCTGGATATTTATTGATCACACATACCTCCAGCAATGAACAGTTCATGGACAGGCATTCAATCAATATTGCTATTAGCACAAACATAAATATAATAAGTTCTGAAGGCAGCGTGGGGAGGGGGAATTTCTATGATTCTTATAAAAACTTACTAAGTAGGTTTTTAGTTAGTTTCCCCTTTTTGGAACAGTTTTAAAAGCATTTTGAAACAGCTAGTTAGTTCAGTTTTGTGTGATAAATCTGAGTAGTTTAGATCTAAAACTAAGTTAATATAGTATACTACCTACCTCTCGGGAAACACCTCTAGAGAATAAGGGTAAAAACGTGGGGTAATCAAGAGGCGGGTCGAAATTTAACTTAAGCTTAAAACATTTCTGCTTTTTAGACGTTTTAGCCTCTTTTTATTATATAAACTATTATAGTTTTATCAGTCACGTTCTTCGATTTGCCCTTAGTTTTATGACTTGAAGTCAATTCTCCCTATAACATTGTGCTACCTAGACTTCAGTATACTGCTTCACTTACCGGGAACAGGTTAGGAAGATACAACCCAGGACCAAATCGAGAGCTTACACATTCCCTGTTCGTGCTCGACTTCTTGTCAGGATGTTAAGAGAAGAGTTTACAAATTTAAGAACGACGGAAAATAAAGAACACGACTTCACGCGCAAATTGGAATTTCTATAGAGTGACAGTATAATGGAGGAAAATCCAGAATAGACTACTTACGACTCCAAATCGGTGCCCAACTTTTCCCTACTGGTATACAGCCTCCCGTCGTTTACAGGCGTAAATATCGTATCAGTGAGGTCATTGGCAGGGATTCTTCACTCTCTGAGCAGGGGTTTTGTAAACTCACGTCTTCGCCGACATTCCGCCCTCCACGTGATATACACGCTAATCCCAACTCGGGAAATAATTTGCTGCAACTTGCGATTACTTGGGAGCTTGGGATATCAGAGAGCGAATTAACCAGCCCTCATCACATCATGAATCCCCGGACGACGCCGCAGGTAGCGCGGCAAGCTATATTCGCCATTAGAGGAGCTCGTTACTCATCAACAACTGCCGTGCCCGAATCAACACAAAGTGCTCCGGAAGCCCCTTCAACGAGGCAAGAGGCCTCAGAACCAGAATCGAAAGTCGGACAACAGATATACGTCTACCATCACCTGCAAAAGAAGAATGTCGTCTACTCCTTCAACCGAGCTTTAAAAGTAAGAAGACTCTGTCTGCCAATTGGCACTCAATGGCTCAGAACCATTATCTCAACAACTAGTTACTAACATCACCCACCAGAACTCGCACGCCCTTGCCCAAATCCCCTTCAACGGCAAAAAGACCGTCCCTCGAGCCCTCCGAAAAGATCTCTGGCATCCTCTAGCAACCCTCATCTTCCCGACCGCCTCCCCCCAAATCGGTCTCTCCACCTTCCAAAAACTCCGCGAATACCGTCGTCGCCACGAACTAGAATGGGACCCAGAGCAATACAAGAAAGACGAAGACGGAAAGCCAATCACCAAAAAGAAGCAAGGACGTCTTCTCGCGGATCAAAAGGCAAACTCCATCGCCGACATCGCTGCGGTCTTGAATCGATTATCCAAGTCCTTCGTCGAGGAAGCAGGGGAGGAGGATAAATCCGTGGGCAAAATCGGGTTGATAGGTGAGGGAACTGGGACCGAGGTTAAGGTGGAATGGAGTAATCCCTACGATCGTGGATTCGCAGAGAGCTGGAGTTCCAACGTCCGCCACTCAACCCTGGAGCCACACACCAACAACCGCGATCCGGGCGGAGAGTCCGCGAAGAAAGAACGGGATGGGGAAACAGGTATCAAGGTGAGATCGCAAAAGGAGAAGAGGAATGCCAAATACAAAGGCGCCCGACCTTACATCTGCGCGGCATGGCATAAATCCCTCCCTCGATCCGAGAAATTGGCTCTGCAGGAAAAGGCACGATTAACCCGCGAACGAAGGAAGGAACCCGAGTACCAGGAGAATCTGAAGCAGCAGAGAATGGAGAGATACCGCGAGAAGAAGAGGAAGGAGGAGGCTCCTAAGCGCGCTGAGTTGTGGCAGAGTCTGAGCGAGGAAGAGAAGGCTGCTAAGATCATTGAAATCGCGGCACGAAAGGCGGCGAAGGAAGCTAAAAGGCAGGCAGCCTTGGAGAAAATTACTGTTTGAAGATAGGGCGGGGAATGGTGAGGAGTTGTGAGAATTTTTATTTGTTGGGCTTGGGTGTAACAATGTAACCTGTAGAAATAAGAAGGATTTTCAATGTACAAACAAAACTATATATCCTTTCCCTGTTTGTTGACGCATTCTCTTTCAATTGTTGGACAGGAAGTTCGGCTGGAAGAATCTCATTGGAAAATGTTCCAGCAGGGGGCCGACGGTCTAAGTACCTATTCTAAAACTTGGAACATTCTTTAACAACCTAGAGTAACAATCCCAAGAATAATTTAAGGTGCGTACGACAACTCTACTTGAAATACTCCGTGAAGTGGAAACAACGAGGGGTACGTAGACAGACCGGTAGGAACTTGACGCATCTGCTATTCATATCCATCATGAGAACGCAATTTACACTTCTTAATTTTCCCACCGAACCCTACAAAGTCACAAGCATCCAGAATCAAATTTCTTCAGAAAATGAGAGAAATGTACCTAATGAAGATATCCACGTACAAAAGGAAAAAGAAATTCATACATTATCAAAAACCCCATCCATCCCATTCCAAAACAACCAATTGCCTTCCTTCCTGGGAATAGTTCTCCAGTCGAATATTCCAAGGTCTGGTTCCGATTTCCATGTCGCGTATTCCATTCCCATAGTTAAACATCCTTCCCAATTCCAATCCCATCATATAACAATTTCCTAATTTCCCATTCCCTTTCCATTCCCATCCCATCCCATTCTCTCCTGTGACCTCCAATTCCACAAGAACAAGAAAATATCATAAAACAAGACAAGATCCGAAAGAAAGGTCCTAACTCGAAAAACCAGAAGCCGAGGAGGGGAGGCTTAAACCTTGATAGCGAAAGATTTCAAATACTCGTAATCGGCAAGATTCGCCTCCACCGTCTCTCGAATGATTTTTTGTCCCTCTTCTCCGTATTTTTGCTTCCACTCTTCGTTCTCGGCTTCGATGGATTTGTCCTTCTTTTTCTTGGGATTGATAGTTAGTTGGGGTCCTGTAAAAATTCTGTTCCTTACCTTGTTTTGTAAACAACAAATAATGGGGCGCATGTCAAAAGATTAAAAAAAATTCAATCCCCAGGAATTGACTTGGAGGGGTGTAATTTTTTTTGGAAAGGGGAATCTTGAAATAATGAAGATGCATCAAAAAGGCAAAATGTAACTTACATGAGCAGCACTCCGAGGCTTCAAAGAGGTACTATTGATAGCATCATCATGAAAGCCCCTCCACTTCTCAAAAGCATCCCTAGCCCTCTGATGATCCTCCTCCGTATCCCAGATCAACATCTTAGGCGAGTACTCAATCCCCACCTCCTTGCAATACGCAGAGATAATTCCCTCAGGGTTATCCAAGAGGTCATCTGCATCAATGACAGTGATGGACACTTCTCCCTCTGCTGGTGTCTTATCTTCGCCCGCGAGGACGGGTCCAACTTGCTTCTCGGCCTTGAGGAAATCAAAGACGCGACGGAGTTCGTCGTACCCGGCTTCTGAGGGCATGAAGTTGTAGAACCCAGTTACGGCGTCTAGGGGAGGGATAGTGCAGCGGTAGTAGGAGGGGATACTGTGGCGTGGGTGACGGATGAGGAATGTGAAGTGGAATTGCTTCAAGATTTCTGCTGGGACGACGGTGGGGTTTCCCGGTTCAGCAGCGGTGTCGTATGGATATGGAGCCTTGGTTTTGCCATTTGTTCCATTGGTGTGTCCATTGGAATGACCATTAGTCCCATTCTCCGACACCCCATTCGTGGCCCCATTCGTCTCGCCATTTGTTCCCACTCCCTTCTTGGCTGACTTTCCTCCAAGTGAGGGGGCAATTGTTGCGAGTTTTCCATCTGGTGGGGAGAGGTAGTGGGTGATATCCTTGATGAAAAGACGTTTTCCCTATAAAGTATAAGTTTCCAAGTACTGTGCGAACCCCTTGAATGATATATACAAAAACCGGGTCGGATTCCAATTCTGTTATAGAAAGGAGGTAATAAATAAGAGAAAAAAAGTCAGAGAAGAATTCTAGTATAAAACCCGAAGCACTCGCTTCGGGTATTCCAGATCTCGTTCCATTTATATTCCGACGAAGTGATATATCCCACGATGAGGTAGCGGGTCGGGTTGATTGGTCAAGTAAAGCCTGGGTCGAACCTCTTTTCCTTCTCTCTCGATCCTCTCAAAGATAGTTTTATATGTGCTGTCTGCAAAACCGCTCTCCTCGCGAGCCTTCTCGTCATCTTCGTATCTTGGGCTCAATCTTTCAGGGCCGAAATAAAAGGCATCTCCGAATGGTTCGTGAACACATGTCAGGATATCACGACGGGTCATGAAAACCTACGAGCGACTTTGTTAGCCATTGAGCCGAAAGATAGATGTGCAACGTCCCCAGAACTTACCCGCTCAAAAGCAGTGCTGCAAGCCCGGGGGTGGGTAGCCACGAAGATTGGTTTCGTCGACATGATTTCTTCGCTCCTTATTAGGAGTAGTTGTGGTGGGGGAGAATTCCGCAAAAAAGCTATCTGTATTCCAAGTAAAGCTTATAACCGTCTGTTCAAACCGGCAATCGTATTCCAGACTGGCAGTGAATCTAGTCGAGGGAAATTGATCAACCAACAGAATAATCGAAGGTTGCGAAGAAGATTGGAGTCGCGGGAGGGGGGCTTGAGAGATTTAAAGTCAGGTTGCGAGATTAAAAAAGAGTCTGCAAAGAAGTTTGTAGGTGACTTGGAGCTTGCTTTGCTAGCAGGTAGGTAGCGTAGGTACTCGACAGGACGGGAAACCACGCCCGCCCACATTCACATTCACATCCACATCCACATCACCGGCCTCAGAGGGACGGCAATAGGCCACTTCCTCGGTTGATCAGGGGCATGACGCCTCGTGCGAAAATGAGACGATATTGGCGACGGCTGTTGGTCAGGTTTCCTGTTATCATAATGCCTAGAATTGTCAAATGGGCAATGGCGGTTTGGTGTTGCACCTGCAAGCTTCTGGAACTGGAAGCAAGGCTAGAGGCCGACGCCTGCTGCCCGCCTACTGCCCCCCACCTACATTAGCAACGAGCCCACTATTGCCTCTGGAAGCTACGTCAAGTCCCGCCCAAGGAGAGAAAAAGGTTGGGGTGGTGCAGTGGTGAGCGCAGGTGGTGCGTGATGACCAACGAGGGGTCTGGTGTTGACGTTCTCACTGGTTGAGGTGCTCTAATAAGAGGTGGAAGAGGTGGGGGTATAGAAAAAAGGAAAGGGAAGAGGTGAGAAGAGAGAAGGGTTTTCGCGAAGAGAGAGAGAGGCGAGGGGCAGCCAAAATATATCGTCGCATGGCGGGGTCGAACCAACACCACATAGAACACGTTTTTGCAGCAAATGCAATCAACATCCTCCATCACGACATCTCATTCTCCTAGAGGCAGGAGCCCATTCTGCGGGAGCAACAATGCAAGGGCAGCAGCAGTTCCAACGAGAAGTCGGTAGGTAGGTAGGCAGGTAGGCAGGTAGAGAGGACTGTACGTGCGACCTGTTCCGGATCCAAGACGACACCAACACCACCCGACTTCTTGTTCCCGTCTCCTGCAAAAGACGAACCATTGCCGATGACGAAGGGCGAACGTCGAATTGGCGTCAGCCCATATGCAGAGTGATTGCTGCTGATTGGAATCTCTCTATCCTTTGCTGGTGTGGGAGAAAGAGGAAGGAGGGCACGTCTACTATAGTACACCTTTTAAAGGCGACCTTAGATTGCTACTGCGTCTGGTGTGTACGTGATATGGCTACCGATGTAAGACGAGATGCACCTCGTCTCCGAGTTAGTGGTCGTTTGCTTTCATCATGATGCTTCTGGCAATCCTTCCAAGGTTGACCCGAGTTGGCTGCAGAAGTGCAGAAGTGCAGATTTCGAGAAGGTCATCGTGCTTGAATTGCGTAACATCAGGTTGGAGGCGAGGAAACTGTGCCGAGTGGCACTATTTATTTGCTGAGAAGTTTTGGTTTCATTTTTCGTTTCAACTCTTTCTGTATGAACTTTTTTCCTCCGGAGATGCCTTTTCTAGGTGAGAATTGAGTGAACGCTAGGGGTTTTATTGTTGGGTTCTATTTCTTGGAGAAGGGGGCTGTACAGTGAGTGAACTGGGCCTTTTTGATCTTTGGAAGGACCTCGGATTCGAAGAGTCACGGGAAGAAGATTAGAAGGCTGCAGAAGATGAGCTCCATACCTATGGCATGCATACCCAAGAAACAAGAAAAGAAGCAAGTGGATTCCCACTCTATCAATCTTCTCGAAGTTTTCCTGGCCGTGGCTCAACTTACGCGTGCTTGTGTGCTCGTAAGGCTGTAGTTTCTAGGAGAAAGATCCCGAAGTATAAACTCAATGGAATTCTCCTGGCGTGGACATGATTCTTCTACTATTTCTATCATTTCTCACTTTCCTTCGCCCATCTCAAGCAGCCGAAGGAGTGCGGAATTGGGAGTAACCGGACATCGGCTCCAATATCGGCTCTTGCTGCATATATTGCACTCGGTCCCGAAGCATTTTCCATTTCTCTTCCCGGAAAATATTTCACCCCGCTTGAGAAGTACTGTACAACTGGAGTCATTTGAGTCAGAGAGTCTATAGTCAAACAGCTAACCAGTTCTTCTTACTTAATTCTCGAGATGGACGGGCGAAAAAGATTTGATTATGGAAAGATTGGTGCAAGATTGAACCTTGGCTGACGCTACCAAGAAGTACCAAGGAGCTCCACCAACGACGGCGGAGTGACTGCGGAATGAGAGCGGGGCCCTCGAGTCCCTTCACACCCCGCGTTAGTCAGCTTTTTAAGCTTTTCATTGGCCAACCCCTTTGGGTGGTGACTACCAACGCTGCCACAGTTGAGACTGGACCCTTTTCGTGCCTTTGCCATATACGTGCCCCACCTCGATTGCACTGCAATTGAGGCTGAGCAGAGAACTCGCATCAAAGACTGTTTTTCTCATCACTGATTTCTGCAGCCAGAAAAGTCAGAAGTGTCATCAGTTGTCTGTCTAAAGTTCTAAACTCGAGGCAGAGTTTGGTACCACCCAACCATTTCATTTATCACAAGCCTCACTTGTCGGAAGGATGCAAGCGTCCGCGTAGACACACATCTGTAGCCGTCCCTTTCCAAGCAGCTCCAAGCAGCTTGTCCATACAAATTAGTACGAACCACTCTGGGCACCTGTACGCCGCGCCCTTCGAAGTCCTTGGGAGTTGGAATAATAATATCATCCTTCTGTTATTCTTGCGGCCTGGAAAGGTTCAGGTCACTAATCACACACACCAGCAGCAGCGAGCAGCAAGCAGCCAGTCCAGCCAGTCCAGCCAGACCTGCAATGCCCACCACATCCGGGCCCTCTCCTTTCCTTCGACCGAATTCCCAAAGGCAATCAATCCATCTAGACTCCAAAATCTGGGAATTTTCGTCCTGGCAAATCTCCCCCGTCCTTGCAACCTATTGATTGACCTTACTTACCTTACTTGCCTTTCCGACTTGTCGTTTCTCGCACCAGACTTCGATTCAAGCGATCCTGTGCAACCTACACCCCGCGGTGGCGCATACAAGTAGCAAAAGGCCATAGGCCGACCAAAACCGCGAGCATGTCGATGCCAATCGCCCCCTCCATCTCCGCAACCAGCCCCTCCTCACCCGATTCCAATGTCGACGATGATCCAAACTCAATGTCATCCTCGGCCTGGCAAGCATCGCCCTCCGCAACACCAGGTTCACAAGCAGCGCCGCGTGCGACTCCACTGCAAAAGAGACGGCGCGTAACAAGGGCATGCGACGAATGTAGGAGGAAGAAGATAAAATGCGACGGCAAGCAACCATGTACGCACTGTACTGTATATAGCTATGGTAGGTCAAGGTCGAACCCTCTCCGGGAAATACCCCGAGGAATGGAGAAAAGGGAAGAATAGTAACATTGTCGCAGATTGTTCGTACGATCAGCCGTCGAACAGGAGGAGGAATCCAGCGCCCCAATACATCGAATCTCTGGAGACGCGGTTGGCGCGGGCAGAAGCGCTCCTCAAAACCGTCTTACCAGACGTTGATTTAAACGACCCGAATCTTGACGCCACCTTAGCCAGGCAATCCAATGCCAAGACCTTACAAGGGACCTCGAGAGCTGCAATGTCGGAAGCGGAACAGGATGCACAATTATCTTCCATGATCGCAATGACTGGCCAACTGGACCTGGATGAACATGGACGGTGGGATTTTCATGTAAGTACAGACGGTTTGTCACTAAATTTGATGGGAATAACTCCTCACAAAGTCTCTTTCTGCGTTCGAATGTATTATTCTTGTAATTAGCTTCAGACTCCTTGTACTAATACGTTCTATAGGGTGGCTCCTCCGGTACAGTATTCCAGGCCTCGCTGCGAGAACAGTTTGGAGATTTACTTGGAGCCGATGAAAAATATGGTGCACCCTTCCTTCCAAAGAAATCAAGAAACAGCCCTTTCGACACAAGTGTTCCTCACATGTCTCTCCCTACAAGCACCAATGCCAATGTGGCTGTGAATCTACCCAGTAAAGAGGCCGCTTTGGCTCTATGTGCGAACTCGTTGAATTATGCATGCTCCCTATTACGCTTTGTTCATCAGCCTTCATTTTACGAAATGGTTGACAAAATCTACGACTCACCAAGTCCGCCTAACGGCGAGTTGGCACTCTTGTATGTGGTTTTGGGATTGGGCTCGATCTTCGATACAGATGCTCTTTCTCATGCTGATGTGGAAAATAATACATACAAAGAGGGACTGGAGCGAGGGTAATTAACCCTTTTCTTCCTTTGCTTAGCTTCGTTTTATCCCTCCTTCGGCAATATTTCTGATCATCGCTCTTCGTGGCCCTTCTATGCCCACTCTTCAATATCTTCCAGCTATCCATCAGAAAATTTCAAGAGGCTTAATGGATTTAGATGCCCCTTCCAGTTACTTTATAACAGTATTTACAATTGTTCTAGAACAATCTTCACACCACTTACTGAGCAATGACCGAAGCTGGTTGAATATAGCAAGATACACCCTCTTTTTGACTTGCTTGTTACATTTTTACGAAGCGTCAAAGTCATTTTTCTTCACTATCCTGCTCAAAACAAGGACTAACTAATTCTGTCTAGCCTCAAATACTTCAAGAAAGGTCGCTCGATGTTGGATATTACGGATTGTCGTGACATGGTATCATTGCAAACTATCCTTTTCATGATCCTCTTTCTCCAATCTTCTGCAAACCTTAGTACTTGCTACTCATACATTGGAATTGCATTGAGGTCCGCTCTTCGTATGGGTTTGCATCGGAACCTCGCCGACGACAACAACAACTTCAACCCCATCGAACTCGAAGTTAGACGAAGGCTGTTCTGGATTGTCCGAAAGATGGATACTTACGTTTCTGCCTTGTTGGGCTTCCCGCAAATGCTCAGTATGGATGACATCGACCAAGTGCTACCGATCGAGGTCGACGACGAATATATTACCAAAGATGGAATTTTGCCAATGCCCGAGGGAACAACTTCTCTCTATGCTGCCGCCAATGCACATACGAAACTAATGGAGATTTTGGCTGATGTCATCAAATACATTTATCCTACAAAGGGGATCGAGCAGTCTGCTGATGGGACTAACAGTTCCTCCTACGTTATAAGCCATGTCAAAATCAGGGAAATTGAACGAGATCTGGCGGAATGGCTTGATAAGCTGCCAATGGGTCTTCGGCCTGGGGGTGAGGCATCACCAGACGTCCTTCGGTATGTTACTTCCCCCCCATTTTCTTACAAAGTGAGGCTCGTACAGACTTTGCATCTTTCCGGCTAGAGGAGCAGCACGAGGCAGCGTTTTAACAAAATCACAGGGTCCAACAGCTTTTACGTTTAGCCTACGCTCATGTACAAATGATGCTTTATCGGCCATTCCTGCATTATGTGTCGCACAAGGCATCGAATGGTAAAGCTCTCGATGAACGATCATATGCTTGCGCGGCTGCTTGCGTAAGTGTATCGAGGAATATTGTCCATATCACAACCGAAATGAAGAAGCGAGGGCTTTTGCTGGGTGCTTACTGGTTCACCATGTACACAACCTTTTGTATGTGCTTTCCATTCTTCCCTTCCCTGCTCCTAAATTTTTTTTAGATCTAGGAAGCTTGTTCTGTTTTGTTGCTAAATACTAATTTATCTAGTCTCTATTCTTTCGCTTGTCTTTTACGTTTTAGAGCAACCGGATAGTGGTGGCTGTCTCGAAATTCTCGCTGATGCCAATGATGGCAAGGATGCTCTTGCTGGTCTTGCCAGGATGAGCCAAGCAGCCGATAGATGTTCGTCTGCACTCAAGGTAAGTTATATAACTCCGACTATAGTTGGCAAAGCAATACTGACAGCTAGAAAGCCAATGTTCGAGCGATTGCCAAGAAGATTAAAGGAGAATCGACAATCGTCCAGAGGACCAAGAAACAAGCGATCCGCTCCTTCGCCCACCCTTGAACACCAAACTGGTTCGAAGCCCTCAGAGCTCTCGCGAGAAGATTTATTAGGACCCCCTATCGTCTCAATAACAAGAGCAAGAACTTTCCCAACACCACCCGCGGGTCAACAAGCACGCAGTCCACGGGCATCCCTCGACGGAGCCCGCTTCAACGCCAAAACAACCTCGAACCCCAACCTCCGCCAGAACTTCCAAGAACTTCTCACCCCCTCGGATATTTCTCGAGACATGTCATCAGTAGGAACTCCCGAATCAAGCAACACACCAAACAGCATGTCTCACCCCACATACGCTCAACCCGCCCACCTCATCAACACCTCTCTCCCCGACATGTCCGCCATGATGTTCAGCGCCGAAGACCCCTTCGCCTACCCGCCTTCTCACCCGATGATGGAATACGACACGAACAACCATTCGAAGGACGGCAACATGGTAGGCTTCCACGCCCCAGACCCGAATTTTTTCATGAATGATAATGTGGGCGGGGCGCCGGGGGTGTATGATGAGCTGGAGGGACAGATCTTTGGGATTTCGCCGTATATTACGCAGAATCAGGGACCGGGTCAAGGCTATGAGTTTGGACCGCAGGGAGGAGGAGCGGGCGGGATGGATATGAGTGG